>JABFPN010000063.1:0-85013 GCA_022817305.1 Leptoteleia sp. ZL-2020 | reverse complement strand
GGGGATTTATGGGACGGATCGTAAAATGCGCCGCGGACGCCGGGCCGAATATGTTGACCGCTCGATACGGGCGAGAGTTATTACGCAGCGGCCGTTGGCAAATCTTGCGACAAGAGTAAACAACGGCTCTGTCGTACGGAAGATACGCTCGCTTTTAAGAGGAGGAAGGAGGGGGGAGATCGATCGGGGAAAAAGCTCGGAGGGTGGAATGGTTCGAATGCGGGACACTGTGCCTTTCCAGGGAGGGGTTCCTTTTGTTTTCTACCTGTGGAATTGCGCCGCAAAGCAGCATTCCATTTTGTTCCATCGGAGAACCCTCTCGATTCAAGGATTCGTCTGCTCTTGATGAATCACCGCGGCACATTCGAAGGCTTCGTTGTTGTTGACGCTGAATGGTTCCGCGGGGGGAAGGTTAATGGTGGTTGGAATCCCAGTGCTAGGGTTCCATGACCTACCCCACTTGTCTTTCAGACCTAATTTCGTGTTGGAGTGTTTGCAAAAGGATACCGATGATGTTGGAAGATGTAGGTTATTCGAGTGTTATTGTCAAATTGAATCTGACTTAATGGATAGGGGGGAAGTGGTGGAATTTTGGAAATCCTTCCGGGAGGGTTGTCCAAATTGAACGTTAGCTTGGCTCGCATTTTTCATTCAGTTCCATTAGACTGTTTGGTGTCTCGTTCTAAATGAAGTTGGGTATAAAGTACTGTAACTTCGTTACCTAACTACGATCGAGGAGATTTAGATTTAGGAAACTTTTATAGTATCAGCTCAACCGCATTATAAATGTCGTAAGTGTTATTGTCGTAAGAGAAGGGATTGGACCAATTGACAGGTATCTAATTTATTATTCAGATACCTTTCCGTCCAAGTGTATAGTTTTTTAGCTTTATTTTTCTGGAGAACAATCGGCTCTTCTCGTGTCGGGAAGTAATGTAATCTGTTAGATAACATGCTCGCAGATAACAGTGGCTGAGGTGAAGCAATCGTACTTCGGAAGGGCAGAATTTCGGATCAATATTCGCGAGTTTCTCGATATTTTGTTCGGATTGCAAAATCAATTGGCAAGTATCTCTGCGACAATGCGAAACTCAGTCATGGCTTCGGGGACGTCGCTTTCTTGCCTAGCTTTTTTTTCCCTTCCTTTTATTTTTTATTATTCTTTTTTGCAATTCTAATCAAATCGATCCTACTTATCAGTGTTGTGGGTGTATATAAGTATTTCGTCGTATCTTCTCGCCAATTCCGATGTTGTTTTCAGCACTCTTTGGGTCAAATTCGACCGATTCCAACTTCACCCGCATTTGGAACAGTCCATTTCAAGGTTGTTGCCGCCTACCGAAATAATCGAATGAACGCGACCGGATTTTGACCCAAGGTGCCGGTTTCCATGAAAATATCCCTATTTATGCCAAAGTATTAAAATCACAGTTTAACGGATGAAAATTCAGCACCAATTCTAAATCAACTTTAGAGCAATGGTGAATCATCGCAAACGCCAAATCTATTTTTACTTAACCTTGCGATTTCATAGAATTCCAAAGTTTAATTGTACCAATTATCATACTTGTTTCTTCAATTGCACTTTTTTTTGTACAGTAGCGCAGGACTGTTTTACACCGTTTCATTGTAATCCCAGTTTTTATAACGTTCCAATGAAATTTTCCAGTTGCCATATAACATCGTAACCGTCAAGTTTATTTGTTTACTCACAAGGCTAACATAATCTCAGCGAGCTGCAAAAAGAAATGCTTCAAAATAAAACACTTTTGTGGCCACTTACTAAGCACTTTTAGCGTGTCAAATTGTTATTCGCAAAAAAAAATAACATTGCGAGACATTCGGAGTTTGATTTTAATAAACCTTCTTCTTCTTTCGTCAACATTGTCTCCGGTGAATTTATCAGCAGGTTTTATCAACTCGATAATCACAATGATACTCTAACACTGCGAACGTTTAGAAATTTAGATCAGCATTTGCGGCGTATTCATCTCGACTAATTATTGTTATCAGCGTCATTCGATGATTTGTGTTTGGATTGACGTTAAAGTTGACGGTTAATGCGAAATGGCACGAATAAAAACTTCAGCTTGAACAATCAATGAAATTTTCATTGCGGTATCGCAGCACAGAAATATTGTTTTTTTGCTAAAAGTGGGATTGATTATTTGGTACCGTTCAATCAGAGATTTTTTTTTTTGAACAGTTAACACATATCTAACTTTTTTTTATTCACTTAAATACATAAGAATTGTTTGCATTATAAATAAAACAGGTGTTTGAGTATTTATGAAAATTGCTCGACTCTTTCATTGCTTACAAAAATCGTGGGCTCGTCATTAAAGTAAACGCAAACAAATTGATAATTATTAATTTCCGATTAAGCAAAAATTTAAAGTAATTATAATTACCCACGATCGATACTTATAATTCATTTCAATCGATAACATTTTTCTTACATAATTATACTTACATCTCAAATCTATGCTCAGAAGACAAACTATTTGTTTCGAATATATATATTTACTTGTATACGAAACTTAAAGTTTTTTTTATTTGAAACAGTTCAAATAATTATATACTACAAATAAGTAATTTTTTGTTGATAAAATAATCTTATCAGGTTCGTATGTAAATAAATATTAATTTAAAACAAATACTTTGTAATCTCAGTGTACATTTTAATTTCAGTATCCATTTTGTACTCTGAAAGAATATTCCAGGATGAATAATAAATTAAAATTGCATAACAACACTTGATCAGTAAACTGTTCGTATTATCGAAATTCTCCGATTCTCAAGCGTCTACGTAAATGAAATTTAAAAACGTTAGCGCTGTTCAATTTAAGCGCGTTCCTGCCATGAGTTTTGTTTTAACATTACTGACCTATTTCGAGCCGCATAGAAAATCAATATCTAAACGAAGCCTCCATAATTATACATTAATTCGCGATGATTAATCTAATTAAATCTGGTTGAATTATTGTCACGGATAATGTTTCGTTTGGGACGGGAAAGTGGGGGGGTCCGACAGTTCTCAAAGTGTCGAATTGGAATGATTTGAAATTCATAAATCTACCGCCACTGTCATTAGTCGTCAAATTTTGCCGTTAATGATATCGGGGAGCATGTGCCGGGTCCGTGTCGATAACTAATTAAAAAGTAATAAAGAGAAGGAGAGAAAAAAAAAGCAAAGTAGAAGTGGCCGAATGCGAGCGCACCTCGTGGACACGTCGCTTTGACGCCATTAAATTCAGTCAGTTTGGTTCGAGGCTGGTGAACAAAGCGAACCCACCGATCGCTCAAAAACGGCCGCTAACGTCAGTGTTTGATTACAGTAGGATAATCGATACAGTGTTTCGCGTTCAATCGCAACCAATAACGAAGATATGGAAGCGGAAGGATTGTCGTGTCCCGTGAAAAAGGGCGAGGATAATTGCAAGCGCGTAGCCGATTCTTCCTCGGCTTGCAATGGTGGCTGCCCTTGTTTTTGGAATATCCTTCATCCTTGTAAGAACCATTTTTTATTTCAATTAAGAACACGTTTTTATCTCGGATGGGGGTTACATAAAAGATAACTGTTTCGCGTGGAAAAGATACGGATAAAATTGTAAAATGAAATGACTGGGAGTTTGTAAAGTTTTCTAATTTTTTGTTTAATATTAATTATATTTGTTATTAGATAGGATATGTGTGCAATAGGCTAATTGCCATGCTCAAATTTTCGTTAACCTTCTTTATTGTCTTTTTATTATACAAAAAGATAAATGTATGATATGTTAAAATGCAATTTAAAATAAATTTAATTAAATGGAGTTTAAATATAGGAACAGAAGTTACGTTGATTCAGTATAATTCTTGTAACTTTTTGTTATAGAATTACAAAACTTCTGAATTAATGATTTACAAAATTAATGCCACCTAGAAAGGGTAAAAAGCGAGCATGATGGATACATTCTTTAATCACGTGGCAAGTGTCTGAATCACACTTAAAATGTACAATTTCTATTATTAATATATTTATTTCTGGTCGTCCGTTTCATTTCATACAAAATGAGTTAATATTTGATAAAAATAATTAAAAAGCAAATTGATTTTTAAACTAGTATGACAGAGACTCCTCGGATTCTTATCAAAAATTCGAACTCTAATTTTACGAACGGATGAACGGTAAAGTCGAATGGCGATCACTAATAATAGGCATGACAATGCCAAGTCAACCTTAATCCTGGCGAATTCAGGTAAACGGTTGCGATGTTGGCGGATTGCTTCGCGCAGATCTCATCCCATCGATGATAATTTATCGGAGTAACACTTTGAACTTTGGACCGTACACGCGTCAACTTGTACCGTTCGCTACGGTTTCCTCTGCCACTCTATTGTTTTTTTTATTTTTTTTTTTTTTTTTCAAACGATATTACATGCAAAAAAATGTTACGTTTAAAGATTTTTGCCGGGTATTCGTATCTTATAAAGGTATTTTTAGTCAAGGAATGTTGCGTAATTGCGAGCAATTATTGTTTATTAATACGACCGATTGATAAAGACTACCATTGTAGTTAAAAATAAGTATTCTATTTTTTTTTTCGTCCAACATTGTACGTTAATGGCAATTTTTTTAGCTTCATTTTCCCTTCTTATATTTATTTTTAAAAGGTATCATTATATTTGGATGGGATACAAAAGAATTGAATGAAAATCCCTTTTTTGCAAAACAAATGAATAATTTATTTATTATATAATTGAACGAAGCGTACATTTTTATGGTACCAATATAATTTTATTTGACGTCAATGTGGCACTTATTAGGGCCAAGCGTCGTTTGTATGTTGCCATGTATTTATATAGGGTGTAAAATTTTATAATTTCACTGCGTGTAATGTGGTATAAAATGTGTTGCATGCATTACGGATTTACAACTTAAAAGCTTCTCAATGGTTTAACATAATAAATAAAGAAAATAGAAAAAAAAACAATAAATAGAGAATTAAATAATAGGTTCAAGAAGATCCAAGGTACAACACGTTTTATTATACAACCTTGAAATCTTAGAAATCGATTTAAGAATTAGCATTCATGAATATTTTTATAATTAAAATTTGTAACGTCTTTAATGATTTTTTTTAAGATTTAGATTGGTAAAATATTTAAAATTATATTTAATAATATAAAATAATTCAGTTATCTAAAACGGAAAAGTTAACTAATTAATAATAAAAACTTTTACAAATTAAGTACATTCAATTTAATATAAATTTATGTTTATTTCAATAATGACGCGATAAAAATAAATCTATATCGTTTAAAAATATACATTTATACTTCATTATCAATTATGGATTAATTTAATATTTTAATATTTTTAAATATTAAAACAGTTTGACTTTTCATTAGAACAATTTGAGTAAGAAAAAATACTTTTATTAGTGTTTTTAATGTTATGAAGTGAAGAATTTATGTTTGTAGAGATAAATAATATTATGAAAAATGTTATTTAAAATATTTATGCATAAACACGTATTATGTTTTTAGTTAACTAAATTCTATTAATCCATAGAATTTATATCGAAATTATTGGACAATATACACTGAATAAAAAACCATTAAGAATTACTTTGCTGGAACCATAAAGCAAAGTTTATACAATATAAGAAAAATTACCGTGCTAACACAGTAAAAATTACCCTGTTTTCAAATACTTCGTGTATTTTATCACAATTTTTACTGTGCTGGCACGTTAATTATTCCTATAATATTATACAAACGGCTCGCTTTAAGGTTCCAACAAGCCAAATCCCAAGTGTATTCCTCGAAATACAAATATTTAAGATAAAAAAAAAAAGATTTCTGTTTGGAAACACTTCCAGCAGAACGGTAGATAAGAAATACGTTGCCCTTTCATTCCGCAGGAAGTCGAGGCGAATAAAATGTGACGAATGCTTTTTCGAAATAATAACAGAGCGGATCGAATCCTCGAGTCGAGTCCGTCCTCCGTCGCGTGTGCCGCGGCATTCACGAGCGCGCACAAAAAGTCACGCAGACCGGCATTAGCGCGCAACGGCGTTTAATCGCGGTGGCTCGTCACTGTCGCGCGCCCTCCGCCGTCCTTCTCCAACGCTCGCGCGTAACAATGACAACGCGCCAATAGCCATCGCGACAGTCGAACTCTGTTTTACACGCGTGCGTGCATTATCACGTGAACCCTGCTTTATTTGTGTCGCCTTGAATCGAGCCGTATTCAAATCGCGACGTCTTTATTCCGAATTAAATTCGGCATCGCAAATTGCCAATGCCATTGTCAAACTGTCATTACAAATTGGCCGCCGTAAATCTGCATTGTCTTTCTCTTTCGATCGTCGTTTCGAAACTGAATATTGTTTATAATTAGGGCAACGCCGGAGCTAATTATTCGGTATTTAATTGCGTTTTCGCGATTAAACAAGGGGGTTAATTAATGGAACACAAATAAATGTTTGTACGCCAATTATATTTCTTACGTGTTGTATATTTGCGATTTATAATTAGCGTTTAATTGATTACACAGTTTAGCTTTTTGCAAATGTGTTCTTGTCATTTTATATATGTGTGCAATCACACCATATATTTGTGAAAGGGGTTTACAATGGTTGAAATTAGGGAATTAATTAATTAATTAGTATTCTCTTACTTGCTATTTTGTACAATTTTACACGCACTGTAAAAAAATGTCCACTTATTTTAACGAGATTATTTTAATAATAAGTGGATTTTCCTATTAATATTTCCTGTTCTTATTATACTATAATATATAGAGAGAAAAGATTAATAAACTTTGCTGACATTCTTAGTAAACTGGTTATATATTTGCAAAACTTGGAAAATTACTATCTTAAGTTAGTAAAACATATCAATTTGTTGGAAATGATTCTTAGAAAGCTGACACTTATTACTAACTTAGGATAGTAATTTTTCAATTCTTGCAAGTGTATGACCAGTTTACCAACAATGTCAGTAATTTTTATTAATCTTTTCTCTCCGTGTCAAACTAATATTTTTTATGCTTTAAGGAAATCCTGCAAATGATATGATTAATAGTTTAAAATTAAGTATAATTACATAGGAAGATTGTCCTCTTGTATTAAGTTTATTATTTTTTTCAGTGCATGTATCAAAATAAAAGTCAGACAATTTTAAATATTTATACTCGATGCAATTCAGTAATTATTTACAGGAATAGTATATTACTCCACGAGGGAAAAAGTGGTTTTAAGTTGGTAACCCAAGTCACAGGAGAAGAGTTACCAATCTGAAACCACTTTTTTTCCTCGTGGAGTACGATATTTTACTCACCGTTAAAATGAAACATGTTGGTAGCCCTGCGAGATACCAATACATTTTATTTTTAAGCTGAGTAAAATACTTAATCAATGATAATAATTCACATTAAATTTGATTGTCCGTTTCTTACTATTGGAAATTCGCTATCGGATGGTGTAATATTTTATTTATTATAAAAATAAAAATTTATTTTCATTGAATGTATTTATTAAATTTATTATCTAATCTAACTGACGTTTATCGGCGATTGGTTTTAATGTATTATCTGACTCCTTGAACGTCTCGATTTTAATTCGATTGTATAATAAATTTCATAATTAATATGTTGAATTTATCACTTAAATTTATGTTTCATTAACATATGGGCATGCTAACTTTTTAATTAATGAGCATACGAATAAAATTGAATAAACATATATTAAATTGATGAATTGATCTTCAAATTAGAATCAATGAATGTGTCGGTGAAAGTAAGAGTATTGAAATTAAGTATCTACTTTACCAACGATTAATAATACCTTTAAACTCTATATGTTAACATTTTTTATTATAACTGAACATTGATAATTAGAAAATGTCATTTTGCAGTCATAAAAATATATTTTTAACTGTGCTTTTTGAATATCATTCTTTTAAAGTATCAATATCTGTTTTGCAATTTTATCGACTTTATCTTGGTTGGTAAAGCAGATAAAAGTACACTTAGTGTTCGACCACGATGTAATATTATGTCGTGCTACTTATACCGCAGAATAAATATTATAATTTGTATGAATAAATAACTATTAAGTGCAGAATTTTTATACATTCGCGATAAATTGATGAACTATAAGTAAGTGCTGTCCATACAAAAAAAATATTAAGCAATTATCTCCGTCGTAGACTTTGGCCTGAAAATTCCAGTAAAAATCGGTAAAACTAGTCATTTGTTCTCGTATAACAATTATTCAAGTAATAAATAAAAAAAAAAATTTATTAATTCAAGTTTTCTTTTAACTTTTAGTCATAAAAACTATTTTATGGACAGCGAAGGATATCGGTACATAAAGATTAACCATTGATTAAACATGATCAAGCGGTTACGTATTATTTTGCGCACAATGATGTTGAATCATCGGGGAGGTGTCGCGTTAATGATTAGCTCACTATTATACTCGTTTTCTAAGAAAAACTACACACAAAAATTTACTATATTTCCGGTTGAATTGAGAATATTTAGAGAATTCAACGAGTACCTTTACAAATAATAATAAAATTAAGCATTACTGAGATAATTAAACTGCTAAAGGCATACTAATTGCCGGTTATTTTTCGCATTCAAAATTATTCATATCCTCAATTTGATAGGAAAGCTAAGTAAATGTACCTTGAATATTAGTACATTAGCATATGCAATGCTTCTCAATGTACATGTTACAAATGTACGTCGTATTCTATGTATAGATATATTGTCCTACACAGTTTTACGTCTGCTATTGAAATTCTGAAAACAAAAATATTCCAGCGCTCTTATTGTTTCGGTATCTGTAACGAAATTGTAACTTTGTTCGCATGCATACAATGACGGGCTCGCTGTTACGATCTCGGTTATTAGTGTCGATAATAAGCTACTTAGTATACACGCGAAGCGATGACTAAATCCTCACCTAACGTCATCTAGAGAACAATTATTCAGTCAGACAAGTGTTCGCGCAGACACATCGATAAAAATGTTTGGAACATTGAAACATAGTTTCTTTTAACAATTAATTTATGGCTCTTTCTTTTCAATTTATTTTTATTATTATATTAATAGAAAAAAGAATTAAAAGTTCTGGATTAATTTTAAAATTATATTATATGTTTAAAATAAAAGGGTATTTTATTCAAGGGATTTAAAGAATGCGAATATTTTTTCTCAAGATTTTTATTCTTACAAAAGAAAGCTCAACGTGAAGTTGCAGTTGTTAGATAAAACGCGCGCGCAACCGCGCCAAATATAAATGTCAAGAGTAAATGAATTAATCGTATGAACGGATTTTTAGGCAACAAATTTTTAATAAATGAAGGAATTTATTTTAACTAGTAATTACTAAAACAACAAACTGTTATTATTAATTATTTTACCCAACTTTATTGCTAAGCCTAATAATTTTATTTTTACCATTTAATATGCCGAAAACAGTAGTGAATTTTCTTCTCGTTTTTTATTTCGCATTTACATAAAAAACCAACAAAACGTTCCGCGGAAAGCAAAAAGGAAAAATTCTTTTCACTCTCTCACGTTTGTCAAGTAAAAAGAATTTTTAATCGGTCTAGACTGCCGCATCTTTTGAATCGCGAGAATTCAGTTCTTATCTCCAACCAAGTGAGATGGAATTCGTAAGGGTGTCGTAGAAAATAAGCTATTGTTTCCGACAATAATTAAACAACTAAATTCTAGCTAACTCTTCTTTTAATTAACATAACGCCTTTGTTCTTTTACAGATGCATGGTTTAATCCCGAAAGACTGAATCCAAAAGGTAAAGTTATATAAATAATTTTGTGTGTATTTTAGATGTGAATTAATGTGTTACACGTGGTGTATGAATAGTTTGAACAAAACTGTCATAATACTATTGTACTGGGAATGTTCCGGTTGAGATTACATAAATATTAAAAGGGAAATTATCATAGAAAGAGTTGATCCATGAAGCGTCAATAGTTGCGAATTGGCAACGATAATGAAACCGTTGGAAATTTCAAATGATAATTTATTTGATGACCGTTATTATTTTAAATGCGATCGTCATTATTCGTTCGTTTGTTAGATTTAAGTAATAAGTGAATTTTATGGTAGATTAAGATAAATTATGATTTGAAATTTAACAATGATAATTTAAGAATTTAACAATGAGTATGATTAATTATTTGTAATAAAGTAGATGAAAATAGTGATAACAAATGTTTGACAAATTATTGATAAAAATATAAGCAATTACTCTTATATCATTCAAAAGAAAAATTGTAAATCAATTTAAAATTTAATTAAAATTATAAAAGCTTCTTTTTATACTTTTGATTACTCTTGATCAGAAATTACCCAACGAGGGTATCAAATTTGTCATGACCGGAACGTAACCATTGGAACCATTGCAATGATGGAATATCAGACAAATAATCAATAGAAATCGTCCAAGGTTGGCCCCCAAATGACATTCCAAAAGGGTCGGAAATTTTTGGTGAACGGGGACGATGTTTGAATTGTCACTTGACAAGGTTTGACGGTGCCAGTCGGTGGTGAATCGCAAAGGTGCGATTCTTAGAGGATGCGAAATGAGAGTAACGTCCGTCGAATAGCGTAGCTCCGACAACCAACTAAATATAACGTCTAGCCGCCAGGTTCGTTGGTACGCTGCCAGTAAGACCGCTCATGCACCGCTCAGCGCGGATACGAGCGGCCCGAGCGGCTAGTTCCCTTCGGCTCTTGGCGATCGTGCCCGCTGAATCGTGGCCGCCGTCCCATTTGCGCGCAGCTCGCAGCTCGCAGCCTGGCATTTCCGTCGTACCCTTGGAAAGTGTGTAGGGTCGCGCCGCGCTGCCCTTAGTAACACGTGTCGGAGCACCCTCCTCCCCCCCTTCCTTCTCCACCCCGCGGTGTCCCAACGTTCGGGAAACGCGAGAGCCGCGATCGACGCAAGAGCGAAACGAGTGCCTCGAAAGCGAAACAGTGCCGTATCGCACCCCCGAGTCCGCGCGTTTCCGGTGACATTTTCATCCGATTCACGACTCGTGGCCTGGCCCCCTTTGTCGGCGAATGAGGCGGCGGATTTAATTGGCGGCTAGATCATGATGGGAAAGATGACCGTGTCCAAGAAAGAACGTGAGTTACTTCGATGTTGCCCGTCTTTGTGTTTCTTTGTGGAGGGGGGGAATGTTCCTTCAACGCAATTTCATTTTAATTCAATGCTCACTTTTGGTATCGCCTTTTTGGTGTCAGTTCGGCGGCGCGACACTTTTTGACGGGCCGGAAATTTGTGGACGAATTGGATTATTAATAGACCGGCGGAGTCGAAGCGTCGATTTTAACGCTCCTTTCGGTTTGGGTTGGATTTTAGGTTAGAAGTAGAAATAGTAATAGTAAACGAAAAAGAAGAGGCGAAGGCAACTGAGGCCTGACGCGAGCGAGCACGCGCACGCGCTCGTCGCACGCTCCACACGCTACTTACGGGAGGATTTAAACGAGCGCGAATGTCGTTCGCTTTTTGATACGGTTATTATTGTTAAATGGGGTTGGCAGACGGGCCGCTGGACTCGCGCTCTTCGCGAGCAATCGTTTGGTCATTAGATGGATGATTTTTGGGGATCTGCAAGGTCCGTGAATCTCGGAAATAGAAATCGGAGCAAATATTGGAATTTTATTTATTTATTATTTTTTTCTTTTTCAATCGATGGAATTATTTTATATAATTTATTAATATCTCCTTTGTGTTTTCTTAGATTTCATTGATAATTTTTTTGGCATAAATTTATTGATTATTATTAATCAATGTTGCATTAAGTAAGAATAATTGAAGTGAAATTATTTGTTCAATGGGAGAATATGATTTTCTTATTAAGTATATTTTCTCGTTCTTGATTGATTTATTGAACATTTGTTTTCTATGAATATATATTTCGTCTGAAATTACTGAATTTTATTGTAAAAGAAACTGAGGTAATTTAATGTGAGCTTGCCGGTGATTTAATAAAAACAATCTGCACGCATTGAACATATAAATTAGTTATTCGCGCAAAGTTGGGAGGTATTTTCGCACGAATTCGGATACTAATCCGATTTCATCGAATTTTGTACACCTCTAAACTTTCTAATTAAATGAATAAGCAGTGCGGTTGAGTGAAACTTTTTTAATAACTCAGGATAATCTCATCAAATTTTATCGCACCCTGCAAACTTTGTTGTATCTTAAACGTGTAAAACGCTATGCATTTATATTATTCATTCCTGAACAAAAGTCTCGTTAAAATTGAAATTAAATTTTTGTTCAAATTTCCTTAGAATTTAGACAAGGTACTAGTTTATTTAGCTATGTGCACAAATGTTATATTCCATTTCTTTTGTTTACGTGTTAATTATTTTAAAAGCATACATAATTGTAATTGTTATAATTTTGTTTGGGTGTTAATAACTCTGTATAAGAAACATTATTATTGGAATATATTTCTCTCATTTATCATGTGAAATAATGAAGCCTCGGTCGGTAACGGAACATTAATATTCCAATTGAGTTTTCGAATGCGGATAGACACAATGGCGTAACTTGGTTAAGGCGTGGGGGTTGCCAGAGGCCATTACCTATAGTCTGTGCGTGTCACAATAAAATATATGAAAAGAAGTAATAGCATGGAATTCTATAAAAAAAATCAATACACTTAAACATATTTTAAATAAATAATGCCGTCTCCGAAAATTTCATTTTCTGGACTTTATTTATAGCAAATTGAAATTGTTCTGTAGGATAATAAATATTGATTATGATAAAAATGTATTTGTTTCTTCGTAAAATGAACAGAATATATTAAATAAATTGAGAGAAATTTATTAGTAATTGCTTCTATACAGATATTTGTGTATTTATATTATTCATTATAATATTATATGTAATATTTTATATATAATATTTAAAAAAAATGTTATTAAGGAATTAAACTCGTTACCTCATAGCCACCATTATAGAGTTTTGCCACTACTCTACACCACTGCGACTAATAACTGTGAGATAACGAGTATATTTCGAAAATAACGATACTGATTTAAGTGAACAATTTTTGATTAGGCAATCATTGATTAAATTTTTTTAAATCATATACAAAGAATTGCAATAAAAAAGAATTTAATTTCATTTCGTAATAAAACGTTACAATTATTGATTTCTCACAGATTGTTTATATAAATTTATACAACTATTTTTAACTGAATTACGAGGTAAATAATTTATTTGCATAAAATTCCAATATGCTCTGAAATATAAATATATTGTCTATAATTATTATCGTAGTACTTGACTTAGTTTCTTGGTATACGTACAAACACATACATGAAGAGCCCTTGAAGACGTGCACACGAAGAAGAACAAAATAAAGAATAGAAAAGGATAAAGCGATAACATTTGCACCACATGTTCTTCATAAAAGTATTTTAACCAGGAAGAATATATTTCGCTGATTAATTAATTTGCCTAATTAAAAGACTTTAATTATAAATTAATTAGTTCAAGAATTTTTGGAACAATTAAATTCGGAGTAAAAACTTGTGTAAACAAATTTGATGCCTATCTTTACTTTATAAGACTGTATAAAATATATTTCACCGAGTCATTTATTCCTTTTATCTTTGTGATAAATAATTTATACCGCATTTTTTTGTTTTAATATAATAAAAAAGTGCAACTTGTATGCGTTGGCGCTTTTTAAAAATAAAACTTCGCACGAAGGAAAAAACTTTTATAAGTTTCCAAGTCATTAAGTGCACCATAATTTTATATACTCATAATAGAATAACTGTATTTATACCGCGACTAAACAGAAATCGAAACTCGCATATAAAAGAAGACAGAGGAAGTGATTTAATAACGTAAACACTGGAAATGTGCATACAATAACGTATCTTGTATTTCAGTTGATATTGGAAATGTAATAAAAGAAAAAAAAAAATTATCTCTCCGCATTGCGGCACTTTTTGCCAAAGGTTACACAACATATTACATTACAGTACAAAGTTGCCGCGAAGTAAAAATTTGTTTTCGTCGTTTTCCAGTAGTTCCCTTTCATTACAAATTCATTATAATTTTGCTTTCACGATTTGAGAAAGGCGAACTTTCTTGCACAAGTTTAAATTCGAATGGGTGATGCTGGCGGACACATTTTTAAGCATTTCGAAAATACATCGTGAACCCTGTTACACGCTTACGAAATTACTATACAATCTCCCAAGATAACGAAGAAAGTGTGACACAGAACTTGAATCACGAATTGTTATTTATTCCAATTTTTTTTATTTCGGTTTTTTCTCTCCGTTTTCACTTTCTTTTCATTTATTTTTTTTATTAAAATATATTAATAACAATTACTCGTTCAAATATATTAACGAGGGAGTAATTAAGTAATTATTAAAAAATAATACATTTTTAATTTACTTTATTTATTTGCTAAAAAAATGATTAATAAAAAGTATGAAAAATATGTCGAGTTTTAAATGAATAGCTAGATTAATTTCATATTTATAGTAAAAAGCAAAATTTAGGTTCAAAGATTTTTGAAAATAATTGGAATTTTTAATTTAGTAAAAATTTAGTTCTTTTTTACAAAAATGCAAGTAAGGAAATGTTTATAACTAGTATTTTGATTTATTACATGGGATCATTTAGCTTTATTTATTGAAGAAGTGTTGTTTGAACTTACACTCTGGCAATACGACTTTTCGTTCTTTTCGACATGTTCTTAAAGCGACCACGTCCCACGCACACACCAATTTATATATAGATATATCGGAGCGTAAGCACTTGCAAACAAGTACCGTCACAGAACAGGAGCGGATCTAAGACAATGAGCCTAGGTGTATTACACTTTAAACGACAGAATTAACTCGGTCATATCTGAATTAACTGCGAGTGTCGTGCATTTCGTTTAAATCCAAATTACAATATTTCAGTCCGTTAGCTAATTTCGAGATTAATCATCATGTCTCGAAAATTATATTTACATTTGAAATCATGTAAAGGGATTAGGAGAATGGCACTATTTTACATACATCTTTTTTTAATACGATGAAAAAAAATGAAAGAAATCTATGTACTCCGAATTCCAATCAGCCAAAAAAAAAGGGAAAAGTTCTTTTCCTTTTTTACTTTATTAAATTTATGCTGTGACTCTACTTTTATTATAATTAATATATTTTTATATATAGTATGTATATTAGGGTATTATTTTAGGGTAAAATTTTATACAAATCTTCATTTAGAAATATTAACTTTTTAAGAAAATCCTTTAAGTGTTTTATTAATTTAAGTTCCAGCTTTTGAATTTTGGCTCTAATTTTTGAGAAGTTTTAATGGCTTTATACCACTTTCTAAGTGGTTTTTAAATGATAAACTATTTAGTTTCGAAATGGTATTTACTTCATTCATAAAACACATATTCTAATGATGTCAAAGGAAAAGACATGGTAATTCGGTTACAGCATAAAATAACGTAATCTTACTGTCATTAGACATTAAAAAAAAAATTGTAAGAACACATTTATATCTTTAGTCAACAATTTATGTATATAATTTATAAAGACATAAATAATATACATTCTGTTAAGTACAATGACTAATTTAAAAGTTTCAATAATATTTATTAATCAATATATGAGATTTATAGCTTAAGAGTAAAATTCTTATGTTCATCATTTAAATTTTAAGTACACAATAATAAATACAAATTAATAATTTGGTTCAAGAATGGTTAGAAATAGTTGTTAATATTTCATATGAGTCCATATCATAAATAAATATAAAGATTACATAATAATGTGATCATATATCACTCATGTCCAAGATTAAGATACTTTTTTTTTACAATTAAATAATACCCATGTGACCGATGAATCACGATACCCGAAGGTTAACGATGGATCCATTTTTAATTCAATTTAAGTATCAACCACTGTTCATTATCGCTGTCCAAACAATGACATAACTGTTAATAAATAAACATGTCGTACAACGAGTCTCTCAATTTTTTGATTACTTTTTTCTTCGGCATCAACAGTTTGTCACGTTAATACATCTTAATTAAATACTATTAAATATTTTACCATTTCTTTAACATCCTTCAAAGGGATAAAAAGAGAAAAGTATCATTTAAAAAGTATCCTACATCATAAACATTAATCGGAAATGAAGCCAAAAAATGAAAAAGGGAACTCATCGAAAAATAAAATTCTATAATCTTGTAAAAACGCTTAAATCCAAATAGTCATTAATCAACTTGAATCAAAACACGATCAATAAATATTTCCTCTTAAGAAATACTCTGCAATCGGAGCAATGAAAAATGTCCCGGTAATTATACAACGCAAATTGAATTGTTATAACGTCAAATAAAATACACTGTTATAAAAAATTCTCGAATTTAAGTAATTTGATTCCAAGTTTTAAAGTTTCAGCCATTAATTTAAGTAAATTTAACTAATTTAGAAAATATAACCAGAAAAAGTGACAGTTCAAATGGTGTATTCATAATGGATCAAAATCACTGCCAAATGTGCAGCTACGTTGCACAAATTCCTGCATTACTTTTGAAATATATTTTGCGATTTTACGAAAAAGATCCATTATTCAAAGTTGCTTGTAAACGACGCATTCCGTTCAATTTTTAACAAATGGGGATAATTTCGTGAACACGGACAAAGAAAGCAGGTAGTTGGGCGGTTAGAAAAAAAAAAGTATTTTACAAATAAATGACGCTGATAATATATTTATTTAAATTAACTTAGAAGCTTAACATTTTCTTATTAATTATTTTATTTTAATTTTCTTTTAATTTAAGTAGATCCTGAAAAAAGCAAATTGATATATCCAACAAATATTTCATTACAAATGATAAATATAAATTTTTTTTTTTTTTACAAAATATGATACAACTGTGACATTCTCATCTTACCCATTCATATTTTACGTCTTATAAAAACCTTCAGCAAGAAAAATTTACCGATGCTTAACGCGAGAGCGAAAAAGGATCTTAAAACAATTCTTCACCCTAAAACAAAAGAAAAAAAAAATGCATTAAATCGAGAATACGAATCGACTACTTTACTGACTAAATATTATTCTGGCGTCACTTAATTCCAGTAAGTTGAAATGAAACATTTGGCACATTATATTTCGGACGTGAAACATAATTATGCTGGCGCTTGAAACGCGAACCCCCAAGAAACCCACTCCTGAGCCTTCGTCCACGTACTCCACCACGCAGGCAAAGCGCTCACGTACACGGCGAGTCGCGTACCCACACAGTGTAAGGGGTAAGACAAGCGTGCACACGGACGGCAACGTGGTCCCTCGGCTAAGACGGTATTTGTGAGAGTGTTGAGAAGTCGACGTAAGCAGGTAGGGAGCTGGGAAAAAAGGAAGGAAAGCGGCCGATACAAGGCCTCGCACAGGCGGTCTCGCTCGCTCGGACAGCCAGGTTCGCTCGCGTGTACCAACGTTGTTGGCCGGGAGAAGCAGCGCGTCGTCGGCGCCGTGACCACGGTCCTCGTTTTACGTTTCGAATTGCCCGTCAGGTAGTCGCTCGCAAGCGCGCCGCATCGTCCACCGAGGATCGAGAGAAAGAGAGAGATAGAGACCCCCGTGAACCCAAAATGGTGCGCAGGATCAACTCGAGGCACAGCGTCGAGCCGCTGCCGGAGCGGGGCCCTGGTGAGAGACGCCTTTTTATATTCTCATGGCCAAAACCTGGCCAAAACCTGGCCAAACAACGCCGGGACCAACCATCGCCCACCGGCGGACATATGGCCACGCACGTGGACGCGACTTTTTCGCCGACACTTCCGCTTTTAACCGGGGCTTGATGGTTCCGTCGTGGCTTTTAGACGCGGAGCAAGAGAACGCTGGCGTTTCGGCCGACTCGGACACCGGAGAGTCGTGGCAACTGAAATGAGACACGCATATGTTCCCTCGTGTAAACACGAGTGCACCGCGCGGAAGTGGCGTGTGGACCAGTCGTGTGGAGCCACACGAGGGGCTGTTTTATGGTTACGCGGGGTGAATTCTAGGTGGTTTTTTGGTGGACAGTTGTGATTTGGAGTTTTGGATCTGGAATGAATGGTCATTGAGGGAGGTTTCGCGTGGTTGGTCGCATTTGAGGGCAAACCAGTTTATGTGTGCTTGCTGATGGAAAAGGGAAATGGTTGGCGTCGCGGGTGATATAGTTGATATTTTTTTTTTTTTTTTATGAAAAGATGTTGACGAAGGATTGGTTAATTGATTATTGACCATGTTTTATTGAAGGGTAAAGATACATTAAGGGGTTTCCGTGGACTTTTTGCTGAACTTGTTTTTGAAGCAGGAGAAAATGTCTATTTTGTTAGAGTTAATGTGGAGTTGGAATATTTATTTGAATTATTATTTTATATTTTGAATAATTAGTCTCTAGAAAATTTATCAAATAATTATCGTGTTTTATACTCGTATTTGTGATGTCATTTTTATATTTATTTTTTTTTACATGTTTTTTTCATCAAAGTAAATCGTTATTTAATTCAACTAAATAAGTAAGATTGAAGACTGCATTGAAACTTGGTAATGCACATATGCGATCCACGTGTATATCTTTCATAATTGCATATGGTTGTAGACATTCACATATCTATATCATGTTCAGAGGCGGCTTGTTTTTCAGTTCCTATAAACATATGTGTCAGTCAGAAGTTTCTTTTTCTGTTAAAAAATATAACTTGTTCATTTACAGGAAGATCTTTCTGATAAATATTTACAATTTAAACAAATTCTTTGTTAACATGTAGAATGAAACATATGCGATATGCGTGCATATATTATTACCGAATATTTTTAAATTACCAAACAATTGAATAAACTTATTAAATTACTCTTGAATTGTACGCCGATAATGAAATATCTCCATTATTTATACGGTCGAGTCCAAAACTCTGAACAAAATAATTTAACCATTTAACCAAAAGTTAAAGTTAAAACTCGGTTATAAATCCCACGGAAGTTTAACGTAAGAAAAGTTTGACAGAATCACCCACACGAAATCTAAAACTGAAATTCGACTTAAATCAAAAGAGTTTTGTTCGGTGGACAACTCTATTAAAAACCAGTATTTTCAAATGCTTCCAAAACGACTGAAATAGCTCTCGAGATTCGTTTCAAAAATTCATCGCACTTTTCGTAATTTGCGCAATTGCCACTCAGCAGCACCTCAATTTTATTCCGTACCCTCTTATTCGTTTCGAAAACTTTACTTGTCGCATTTTCACCTTGCGACCGAAGAATATTAGCTCGTGATTGCCGCTAAGAAACGCGGGAATACATGTACTCCGGTATACGTTATTTCTTTTTTCTTTTTTTTTTTTTTGCATATCATGGTATTGATTTTCATACGTCTCCCAAGAAATATTATAGTCGATTCATATATAATGGTTTGAACGTATCATCAACAATTTATTCATCGATCGAAATATTATGATGTAATAATAATTTCAGCCGAAGGCTTTCTTTCCTTTATGTGTCATTATAGGGAAAAAAGTTCAAGCTCTGGTAACGCGAGCATTTAAACCATCATTTCGCTTTTAAAACGATGATATAACCGGTACATTGAACGAACGTCTCCTTTCCATTTTTATAAATAAAATTTCTTCGTCAAGTCATTTTTATCACGTGTCACGTTATCTCGAATGTAAATTTGTCAATTTCATTATTTGGACACGTGTTGCTGTTCGCGGTAGCTTATTTTAATAAGGGTTATGATAAACTCTTCATTTTAGTTAGATTATTATTATTGTTTTATTTAATTCTATATATACAATACAAAAATATACAATTTTAAAATTTTTTTGTTTAATGTAGAGAAATTTTACTCAGTCAAACTACAGGATTTTTGTCTGGTTAAACAGTCATTTGTGTTTATATTTTTTTATTTAATAAGATAGTAATTTAACAGTAGTTTAATAATATATGTGACGTGAATATATCAGTTGCAAATATACTGGTGATTTTTTTCCACGCAATGATCTGTCCGTTAGTTATCTTTAGTTCGTGACTGGAAAAATTTAGATATGTAAGTGTGACTCAAATCCGCTTTTCGTAAAACTCCGAAACCCACGACGTTATTTCGGAATTAGTTTATTTGGTTATATATCAGAATATATGACTCAAAAATATGCTATAAATACGATGGTGTACGTTTAAATTGATCAGAATATAAAAAAAATAACAGATCAAAAATAACCCTTGGGTGGATTGAAGAAAATGTATTAATCTTTATATGTCAGAAATATTCATGAAAGCTGATCGATATATGGGGGAAAAATCGAGAAGAAAGTTTCTTTGGTGTAATAATTATTCCAATCGCTGATGTAGACTACTCAAAAAAGTGACGTGTCTGGTTCAAGACGGAGAAATTTCATTTTTTAAATGCATACTAAAATTTGAATGCAGAAGAATTCATTATAAAATAGAAAGGTCTGTTTTTAGTATGAGTAATTTTAAAGTCAAGAAAATGTATTTATAAGGAACAACTAATAAAAAAATGGTATTACTGAAATAAATAGAAAAATAACTTATTTATACTTGTTTATATTTGTAATCCAATAAATTTTTTTTAACTTCAAACGTACAAGTTTTTAATCACCAATATTACAGTATTTGCCATAATTATACAAATTTGGACCTAATTTACTGAACAGTGATATAATTTAAAAAATAATGAAAGTCAAGTCTTGTTATGGATTTGTGACTTTTTAAGGTTTGCACGATCCTCGTTCGATTTCCGCTTTGTCTTCGTCACGATCCAGTCATATATTTTTCAGATTGACTTTTATGAATGAGCATCAGTCAATTATATTAACTAAAACTTTAAGATTTTATTGCGTATTTTGGGGGGAAATTATTTAAACATTAATTTTTGTAAACAAGATAATTGTGGGATTTCACTCTTTTACGACTTAATTGATGAAGTTACAACTTTGCAATACATTAGAATAGTTTAATGGAGAATAAATTATTCACATTTTATAAATTGATTATAATAATTTTTTGTGTATTTTTATTATGTATGTATGTTTCTGAATATAATCAATTTAATATTAAATATTTTCTTAGAATCTCGAAACAAAATTTCGTTTCATGATTTTTATTATTCTAATATATTTGTTTATTTCTCACACATGTCGAATATACATTTATAATTGTAGCATGTAAAGTTGATTTGAATGATGGGACACCTGTATTGATTAATTTGAAATTTTGACGATTTGCATGTTTCTTTTACAGTCGCTGCTCTAATCTACTGGCGCGATCCCAAAAAGTCGGGGATCGTTTTTGGTGCAATCCTGGGCGTGCTTTTGTCGTTGGCCTACTTTAGTCTGATCAGCGTGCTCGCGTATATGTCACTTCTTACGTTAGTGGGCACCATAGCTTATCGTATCTACAAAACCGTCCTTCAAGCTATTCAAAAAACTTCAGATGGCCATCCTTTCAAGTGAGTTACCATTTCATTTCTATGTTTCAACACATGAATTTAAGTTTCCTTTCCAACAGGCCTGTGATTAAAATTTTAATTTTAAATAGAAGAAAATTCATAGATATCCTAGATTACATAAAAGCTCACATATTATATATTATAAAATTTTGATTCCAGTTGACATGAAATTAATGCTTGAAAAATAATTAATTCAATATAGAAGTTAAGAAATGATGTTTCATTTTCAATAAATTGGTGATGTTAGTTTTTCAATTCTACTTCTAATTTACATTAAAAATTGTAAACATTCTGTATTAATTGTTGTGTCATTAATAAATTTAATTTGTATGAGTATTTATACTTTGAAACATATAATTAAAGCAAAGTAAGAACAAGAAAATATATGTCAATTGAAATCGTTGAAAGTGTAATTGCTAATAAATGTATGATAAATTACAGAGATATCCTCGAATTGGATCTTACTTTGCCGGCTGAGAAGGTGCACGAGGTCGCCGATGTCGCGGTCGCAAATGCGAACGCCGCTGTCAGACAATTGCGCAGACTCTTCCTCGTTGAAGATTTCGTCGACTCGATTAAATTCGGTTGCTTGCTCTGGATCATGACTTACGTTGGAGCGTGGTTCAATGGAATGACACTCATTATCATTGGTATATACTTTTCCATTTTCTAAACTTGTTTAGTAACAAAATCAATTTAATATATAATTAAACAAATGGGGGAAAAAAATAGCGTTGAATTTATTAAACTATGTAAATAATATCTTTTGTAGACTAAGAATTAGCTGCAATAATATTTTGATTTCTTTCTTTATTGCATATCAAATTTATATGCAGCAATAATTTAAATTATTCATATCGTATTTTTTGTATAGCAATGAAGGTAAATGGTACTAATTTATTTCTATTTTTTAGGAGTGGTCGCTCTTTTCACTCTTCCCAAAGTGTATGAAACGAACAAAGCACAAATTGACCAAAACTTGGCCTTGGTTCAAGCAAAAGTCAACGAAATTACAGCCAAGTAAGACTTCCAATTTTCATTGTTCGGCTATTATTTTTCATTATGATTGACGTAATTTAAAAACGATTCGTGATTGAGATTCCTAGTTTATTTTTATTCCAAGTGTTCTTGTGCTGCATAATAATTTCAGCAATTACTCGACTAAAATAATAAGTAAAATGAAGTTATTTTAAATGAAATTTGAATTTGATTTATTATAAGAAAACATTTATGCGTTTCAAATAAAATAAATAAAGATAATTTACGAAAACTCAAAATATAGAAGATACAGACCGAATTAATATAGAGGAAATTATTTTATTTAAACGATATCGTAATTGAATTAACGAAGATTTGATTTTTACAGAGTGAAAGCCGCCATCCCATTGGGTAAGAAGGCTGAGCCTTTGAAGGAGGAGTAATTCCTCGGGCGCATCCACAAGACGTTGCGTAATTCGAAAGCTTTTGAGTGAAATGGCAGGCCGACCAATCACACGCCGCACAATAGAACTAGCGCCCAAAAAGCTCAGGGGCCGAATTGCGTGCAACTACGGTAATTGTATGCGACGATGTGACGAACAAATGAACACAAAAAGCAAAAGCGTCATCAAACTATCAACCACAAGATACGTTCATTCAAATAACCGGACGAAAACCTCTTTGAAGATTCCGTCATCGCGCAGATAACCTAGTTGCTGGGAAGGAACTATGCCGAGGATTAGTTTTCTTTTTTTTTGCCTTTTTTTTAATAAAAAACAACAGAAGATCGAAAGACATCCCTCGGCACGACTTAGGACAAGTTGTAACATTTAGCGAAAAGGAAATAAAAAGAAATAAATAAATGAAGCGGATGATAAAGAGCGAGTACCATTTAATCTTAATCATCGTTTACGAGTACCATTTTATGGAATAATCCACATTAATCTATAGCGAATTGCAACCATGAACGAGGAAAGCGTTTTCATTCGACAATTTTTCAATTGAAACTAAAAACACAGAAGGCAGAAAACTTGAAGCCGAGAACGGGTAAAGTAAGCAACCAATTTGAAGCAGCGACTCGTCGTTAATGATAAGTAATGATTAATGTATAAGTGCGAATGTGTTAGAGTAAAAAAAGATTTGCAAATTACTCGTCTCTGTCATTAACCACTCGCGTGATCTTTCCGAGGCGCGTTCCAAGGACCGCGTTTCCCGAATTATCGTTTTTGGAACGCCGCTCAGTATCGAAACGAGCGGCGGTATAATAGGAAAGACAAGCTCGTCGTCGATTCTTCTGACATTTTACCGCCGCTTTTCCGACATCGCGGTCGTTACGTTTGGCCGACTGATCAAGCGACCAAAGCGCTTGATCAGCGGGCGACATTTTCATCACACAATTGTGTAATTATAATCCGAAAAATTGTTCAAGAAAATGAAGTGCTTTCTATAGGACGCTTGTTTGAGGATTCAAAATGCTTTACGAGGTCGTTTCCTTTCTTCTCGTTTTGTTTTCTTTTGAAGTTTTTTTGTATCGTTAGGTGTTAAGATAAATATCGTCTAAAAATGTGAGCAGTCATCCCCACGTTTGATTTAGGTTGATACAAGTTGTATTTAAACGTGAAGTAAGAAGAAGAGGAGAAGAGAGAAGAAAAAAAGATAATGAACTAAATATGAATATAATAAAAGTAGATACAGTGATCATTGTATCGGTCTCATAGAACGACGTTGAGAATTTGTGAAATATTATGATTGTCTTTATGATATGATTATTGATATTATTATTATTATATTCTATTCTATTCAATTCTATTGCATTATATTATGTTATATACATACACGTATACGTAAATTTGTTAGCATATGTGTATGTACGTATTATAATGTGATTTGTCGCGAAAATGGATTATTACGAAGATGACGATGGAGATATTATTGTAATTATACATTTATTATTATATACAAATATTATTACTATTAAGGAGAATGTCGAAATTATATACATAGAAAAACGTTATTAAGACTTTATCCGGTAAACGATCGAGAAATACAAAGTAAAACAAAATAAAAACATAATAATATTTATACAATATAACGATATCACATTCTTAATGCATATTCTATCTGTATTATCTACAATCACACGTTTTTATTCGAAGAGGAAGGTAAATTCGAAGTGGCGAGTGTTGAACAATGTGAATTATACGCGTACCGCTTCTTGACGTTTTCATTATTGCATCTGCATCACACAATTTATTTATAAAATAAACAATATTGTGTAATAAAAAACACATCTGGAAAAAGATGTTTCTTTTTATTCATTAGCCTTTCCATTTTATTGGTTATAATTTTGGATTGTGGAGCTAAACAAAATTTATTTAAAACTTATATAGTATCTTTAATATTTTATTTATAAAAACATGTGTTACAATCAACACAATTAGGATTTACATAATATAATTTTTGTGTAAATGTATGTGGCAGAGTTTATCGTAAAGAATTTTTCATTTTAAGCACACAACAATACAGTATGTTACAATAACAATTCTAACATAGGACAACGACGAGATCATTTACGTAATTTTCACAAATAAAGTGCTATTATAGATCTACAACATGTAGTAGATTTTTAAGAACATCAGTACAGTAGCAAGACACATATAACAAATGTCGCAATTCTATTACAAATATCGTAACGGATTAAACAATTGTTTCCCTTTGTAAATTGTAATAGTGATTACACTTCTTGATATTTATTACATTGATTTTTATTCTTATAAATTTTGTTTTAATATTTTTCTCCATGTACTTCCTCAATTCTAAATATTTTTACTATAAATTACTAAATTCGTATATACGTATATAAGCTACGAATGTATAATCTCTTTCATAACTAAAATAAATTATTGCATTTTTATTTATGACTTAAGATTGCGTTATTTCGCGGATCAATTCATATTTATGGTAATAATGAATGAGAACAATATGTGCCACTATCATTATAAAAAACTTGTAAAAAATCGACATGCAATCGAGCGATTAACGTAGATCGAGGTTCAAAAGTTCAAACTTCTATCAACATAAAACTATAAGAAATAATCCATTATAAAATGAAATTATATAGTTTCATCTCCCTAAACTTGTTACAAAATACAGTGAGAAAAGTTTATTAGTAATTACTATTATATTTTATAACTTATAGATTTGTGTGGATTTATAATATTTTGGCTCAAATTTTACAGCATTTGTGAAGTAAGACATATATTTTTAAGCGTGGTAAAGAGTGTCTGTGAGATACCAAGTTTTATTCCTTAAAAAGTCATTTTTTCTAATATTTTTTAAAACGTTATACTATATATGCCTAGATATTCTCGACCTATTATAAAATATAGTAGCAGCTACTAATAAATTTCTCTTAGAGTACACTCAATTTGATTTCTCTTATTTAATGTTTTGATTTGGTACATTAAGAATCTCGAAATTGTCTTGTGCAATGCTTTGTTGTAATTTTTCAACATATAAATTGTTGAATTTAAATTGATATTCATTTTCGTTTGAATAAAAGTGAATTTATTTTTCATTGAGTTTATTAAATTTATTGAATTAAAAAATTAAGAATAAAACATTTTGATAAACACAATATAGATTTATTATAAGTTAATTTATATGTTGAGAATAATTTAACATTAACAATGTTAATATTATTTTTGCAGCTAAACATTTTAACGGATGAAGCCAAGAATTTTGTCTTCATTTGCCAGTATGTCTTAATCTAATAATACATAAATAACTATATTGATGAACAACATGTTTCTTATTAACAGAGAAATTAGGAATCTTTCCAATAGACAATTTTCACTTTTATCTTTTTCAATGCTGCATGATTAATACAAATGTTATCAAAAAAAGGACAAATATTATTTTATTAGAATTGAGTACAAAATTAACTGAGCTAAAATGCTTCTTCATATAATTTGAAATTATTGTGTAAACTTATTTTATATCATTGTGATAATGTTTTCAATTATTGCTTCGTCTATTTTGCATTGCACAGTACTTTTGTTCAAAGACCATTTGACATTCTTATCTAAATAGGAATTATCGTTATAACAAATTATCTTTTATTTTAATTTCCCGAGTTACATTAATTTACTGCGATTACGTCTCGGATATGTAAACAAATTTAAACATAGATTTCAATAAAAAATTTCATATGTGTTTTCAGATAAATTGATAAATTCGATTCAATAATTATATAGTTCACGGCCTTTTTTATAAATATAACGTTTGGTTTAGAAATAAAAATTATAATTACAACAGAGGATAATTTAAATGATTGACGCCTCTCTTATAGTTGAGATAATTGACTATCTTTTTAGTATCGTGTGCTATTTAGTTCCTCTTAATTAATACCCAATGTAGTTATAGTAATTATTTACATTAACCAAACATTTCTCTCAATACGTAATTAACTTTTGCTGAATTTAATGATAAATTGAATACTGAACATTTTCGAAAATTTTGCAGACATTGTTGCTGACTTTGAAATATTCAAAATTCTTGATTTGAACAAAGTCAGCAATATTCAAATATAATCACTTTTTGAAACATTTTCCCAGATTTTCTAAGGACCAATTTTCTAAAAACTGATTTTCCCTAGGATCATATTAATTTTGTAATAAATACATTGACACACTAAATAAATCAACTTTATTTTCTTATAAGATATTACCGGTTACAAATCAGTCAAGAATAAATTCTATTTACTTAAACTCTTATATTGATAATTTTTTATCGTTTTTACAGTAAGAGATATTTTGCCTTTAAACTTATTATTCACTAAATAATAAATTATTAAAAATGAACAACGCATGATAATGGTTGATTAATAAATTTACAGAGAACTATTATTAACAAAAACAAAATAAATAAAATAATTGCAAAATATTTAATTAAATAAAGCATAAAGAAATTCAGCAAAACTCGTATACATTTAATAAAATATAAAGTTTCCAAAACTAAAAAAGAAGAAAGTCCCATTTCTTCCTTTCAAGAAATCATCTGACGTCATCTTATTGCAAGATAACTATCATCTAACTGCAAGTTCAGACCAATCCAAGTCCCCAACTTCATCGCAAAGTACGGTTCCTGCGAGGTGCGTTTTAAAATAAGACTTTCTTTCAGCCATCATTAATTAAACTTTTTCTTCGGCAACTGAACAATCGGCTCGCCTGCGTTCTTTAGCAGACGAAACGAGGCAGGCATCGAGTGGGCATGCGCGACCTTCGCGCAAGGTGACTGACTATTCGTGCGGTCGTTCTCGACTGTTTTCCGAGTTGTCTGTCGGTGCCATTGCCGTTTCGCTGATCGTCGTAAGTGCTCGCCGCACACGGACAAGCAATTCGTTCCTCTGGCCATCGTTTTTTTCCCCTCCAATACCGACGAGCGGGTTCGGGTTTGGTGCCGCGGGTGTGAACGAATAAATAAGTTCTTATAGAAGCCGAAGACGCCGAGAAGAAAGGAGAGAAAAGGAAGTTCTTTAAGCAGGAAGACAAAAAGAACAGTCTAAGATGTCGATATCCGAGGCGGATCACGAGAAGAGGAAACAAATTTCGGTGCGCGGGATCGTCGACGTCGAGAATGTCGGCAACTTAAAGAAGACGTTCAACCGGCATCTACATTACACCCTGGTGAAAGACCGCAATGTCGCGACCTCTAGGGATTACTTCTTCGCCCTTGCGCATTGCGTTAAGGATAACTTGGTATCCCGGTGGATTCGCACGCAGCAGTATTATTATGAAAAGGATCCGAAGGTAAGGATCACGTTTTGCTAACTATAAACATTTTGTACCGGAAGATTAATACTTGATTCGAAGACATTTTTAATTGGCTCGCGAAGCTTATCCATGAAGAATAGAGTGTGCTTGGAAAATCCTCCGTTTGTTTTAGTAAAGTTCACACTGAGAAAAATAATATAATAATCCTGGACTATACATGTTCCTGTATATAATAATGCTCGGCAATGTGACAGGAGATTCTGATATAATTAGTACTTAAAAAATTGACACTAAACTCTTTGGCAATGTCTTTAACATGGAGCATAGTCTTAGAATGCTAAAAAGTTTAGTACCTTTTATTATTTTATTTTTCTCAGCACAATTATAATAATTAGTTAAGCTGACTAAAATTTGATAACTATGCTCTTCACTGAATGCACTCTTACCAAGTCTTTTTTTAACGTTAATGTAAATTCTATGGACCATAAATGAACTGAAGAAATAAAAGAAAATTAGACTCTTTATTAGTTTTTTTATATATAAATAGTAAAATTTAAAATTCAAAACTCAATTCATTTTTGCAATAGTACTTGACATTAGTTTCTGACAGTATGGTAATCGGCCAAGAAGGTCGATGTATTTTGCAATAGAATGAAAAATGTGTACACTTGACATTGCTTTTACTTTTGTGCATCCACAATGAAACATTATCGAATTTTAGTCTATTATCATTTGGAAACTATTGGTCGCAAATAATTAATTTAGGCTATATTAAGAAAATTTGAACGTTTTTTTTTTGTATTTATATTCATAACATTTGAACAAATTAACTAAATTATTGTCTGATACAAATATTTGAAAATAACAAACGATCAAAATAGATTCTTAACTAAGAACAAATATAAGTATTTAATATTTTATCGTTATAAACTGTTTATAATTAAAGGATAAAGTTGTTTCCTTTGTGTAATATTAGTCTGTCTATATATCATCAATATTGTGCATATTGTTTATCTTATTATAACGTAATTAATATGTTGAGAAATACTTTGATAACAAAGTATGTATTAAATGTACCAAGAAATATGAGTAAATATATTAATAAAATAATATCATCGTGTATTTTACAAATTATGAACAAGTTTTTTATACTGTTTTAATTAATATGATCCAGAATAATAAATTATGCATTATTCATTATGTATGCTATTAAAAAATAAAAGTATTAAATACATATAATTTATACGTAGTAATGACCTGAATAATTAATGCACATAACTTTTTCAAAATTAACTTTTACAATTTTAAATTATGTATATTTATACATAAATACTTTAAATTCATGCATTTGTTCTTATTTTTATTATATTATAATTTCATTTCTTTTCAAATTTATTTTAAAAGCATTTTCTAATATAAACAAGTAATAGATATAGGATACATTTCTCAATTTAATAGGATTTAATCAGTTTTTATAATAATAATAATTTTAAAATAATATTATTTATAAAGTGACCTAAAGGTAAACTAATGCACGCAATTATTTTTATTTATTTTTTGATGAATAATAATACATGTTTAATATAACTTTATTTATTGTGAAATCTATACAATTATTCCTGCATTTTTAAACTTATTAAATTAAATCTTGATTGCAAAAAAATTGAAAAAAATTATCTACAATTAATTATGTAAATGCTTAGAATAAAATTAATAATAATTACCAAGTTCTATATATTGTATAAACAAGCATAATCTTTTTTCAATCTATCATCTGTAAATTCAAGGGTATGTCTCAAATGATTCGACACTCGGCCTCGCTCTCGATGCCTTTTAAATCAGTAATGATATTCTTACGAGTACTATTCTTGATGTTCATTTTAATTTATAATATTTATCAATTAGAAGATAAAAAGTATTACTTGATAATAGTTTTAATAATATTAAAAATCAGATTTAAATTTCTCTATTAGAAAAAAATATATAGTTATTATTTATAGTAGTGTTAAGATATTATTTATGTAATATAAAATATAAGATAATATACATAATTCTTTTGTCAAGAATTAATTTATATAAATGTAAAACTTTTTTTGTAGTAAAGATTTTGTTTTAATTGAAATAAAAACAATTTTCTTTTTCACTTGAAAATATTTAATGATATTACTTCTTAATCATTAATTTACTACAGAATATATTACATTATAACGCTTGTTATCGTTCATTATTTATTTAAAGTTTGCTGATATTAAATTCATCATATCAAACAATTTGGCAATATTCCAGCAATGCATAATGCTTGTTTTCCCACAAATACTCATTTTAAATAATTATTGATATTTAATTAATAATCTAAATAATAATAAAAAAATCAAGAATTATATTTAAAGATAAAAAGAATTAATATATAAATAAGTATGTTGTAAGAAAGCACTAATGTATTGATTTTAGTTAAAATTGCTTCCTGCATATAGAATTTTAAATATATATATATATATATTTCGTAAAACGAAATACTACTTTTATTTTTAAAATTGCTAATAAGCTGGAAAAAACAATTTCAAAAACTTGATGAATTTGTTTACACTTTTATTAATTCATCGAAATCTTTCCTCTCAAGCGTTGATCATTGCAGTGGAAAATTTACCTTTTCACAAATTCTTTTGTGTGTGTTTAAGAAAGTCATCTGACTTGAGTGTTGATAGTAAATAGTCCACTGTGAGTAAAATGGTATTCGGTTTAATAAAAGGTATACAGTTTCAAGACACATGATATCTTTTGTTTTCCCCTCTTTAAGAAAAGCTTTTTACAATAAAAATGTGAAATTTTTTTCCATTGGAGTTTTGTTTTTCGCATATATCAAATTTAACGTACCAGAAATACTCCACGTTAAAAATAAGGGTCATGTGAAAAAATTTTGATGAGGCTTATTTTTAGTGTGGCTTCATATTCATAAATCTTGACGTATGATTTTGTAATAGTAAATTGTTATTTTGTTATAATTATTAAATATCACTAATATTGTTTCATTTTAAAATTTACGACTAAAAAGTTAAAAAAAATATAGTTAATTTTGTATAATTGAGTAATTATTATTTATGCAAATAAAAATTGTTTACTTAATTTTATTATTCTATTCATTCAGTAATAATCACACATAAAAGTAATACATTAGTTATTACTATACTTTACTGCAATCGAAGGATAAATTTGTCATATTGTTATTACTTCCTTAAAATTATGGTAAAAACAGTGAAAAATAGCACAAATGCGATAATTTATGATATAATAAAATTTCTACTACAGGTTCCATAAAGTATACCAAGTATGGTTGGGGTAATAATACGATATTGGATCAAGTTTTTTTTGGGTGTAAACTGAAATTGTTAAGGCAATAAACGAAATTTCTTTCATTTAATAATATTTTTCTTCATCTTAACCGTAACATGATAACAATATAAGCATGGTTCTTTTTCAGAGGATTTATTACTTATCCTTGGAGTATTACATGGGTAGAACACTTCAAAATACTATGATTAATTTGGGCATTCAAGGAGCATGTGACGAGGCTATGTACCAGGTAAGCAAAAATACTTATTATTATTGTTAAATATGTAGTATAATTTATTCATTCTATATCAACTTTTACACAGAGACAACAATTATTATTTAATTAATATTAAATTTAATTAATAACTATCTTAAACTAGTAAAATATATACTTACTTGAAAAAAAAGCACAAAGTTACTAACTTTAACTTGGCAGAACATATCTGTTAATTTGGAATTGTTGCAAGAAAATAAATGAATTCTGTTAACTTAAGATAGTAGTATTTTTGACTGTTTTAACATATAATGAAACTATTATATATCTTCTTTCACTTACTTGAAAATACTTTAGTAAAGAATAAATTTATAAAAAAATTTTATCAAAATATACAAAAATGTTCTGGGTAGTATGGCTGCTAATTAGAATTATTGATAAAGTTTCTTAATAATCAGTTGGGATAAACTTTAAATGAATAAAATTTCAATTTAGATGGGTTTAGACATTGAAGAGTTGGAAGAATTGGAAGAAGACGCTGGTCTCGGAAATGGTGGTTTGGGACGTTTGGCTGCTTGTTTCTTGGACAGTATGGCTACTTTAGGCCTTGCTGCTTACGGTTATGGTATTCGTTACGAGTACGGTATTTTTGCCCAAAAGATTAAGAATGGCGAACAAGTAGAAGAGCCTGACGATTGGTTAAGATACGGCAACCCTTGGGAAAAAGCTCGACCCGAATTCATGATTCCCGTAAACTTTTACGGTCACGTGATTGACACTCCACAAGGCAGAAAGTGGGTGAACACTCAGGTAAATTAGTCAGTCTTTATTGAAAATATTTATTTTGCAATTTCAAAGAATATTGTCTCATAAAAATTCAACGCAATGAATATGTTTTTGATTAGAAGACAAATTCTCCTGATAACGGTCTAAAATATTGTTTGCTCGTATGACAATCGTAATTAATGTTTGTTCTTTAAGGTCGTATTTGCCATGCCTTACGATAACCCTATTCCTGGATATCATAATAATGTGGTGAACACCCTGAGGTTATGGTCAGCGAAATCGCCGGTCGAGTTCAATTTGAAGTTCTGTAAGTTGAAAGGAGAAGATAATTAGTTTGCGATGTTAAGAGAAGAAAAACTGTAATTAGAACGCGTCTTATGCAACTAATCAATTGCTCGATAAAGTGACTGGGGTCAACGGTTGCGTTGGTATTTTTATATTTGTTATTGTTTTCGTTCCATTCAGTTTTTATTGAGTTAATGAAGCGGGGTATTTTTGTAAACGTTGAATAATGTCGATCTATTAATAGGAGCATAAATTGCAGACATTGAAAAGATGACTGTGAATTTGATGAATGGTAATTATTGTCATCTCAATTTCAGTCAACGATGGAGACTATATCCAAGCTGTCATCGACAGAAATTTGGCAGAGAACATTTCCAGAGTGTTGTACCCGAACGATAACTTCTTTGAGGGCAAGGAATTACGGTTGAAACAAGAGTACTTTATGGTTGCTGCTACCTTGCAGGATATTATTCGTCGGTACAAGTCTAGCAAATTTGGATCTAAAGAACATCACAGGACTGACTTTGAAGCCTTTCCTGATAAAGTTGCTATTCAACTGAACGATACACATCCGTCCTTAGCTATTCCAGAATTGATGAGAATACTTATTGATATCGAAGGTCTTTCTTGGGATAAGGTATAATGCACAATTTAATTCGGTACATGTATGCTAATATAAGAGATGTAAGAAACGAATACGTTTAGCAATAAATATAAAAGTATTTGATGCAAAAAGTGATATTTCGAATGATGTATGGAAATTCAAACAAAATTTATTGAATGTGGAACATCACTGTTTGAAACCTTTCGAGAAAAGGTTATCAGCGCTTATTATGATTGTGCGATAGACGTTGTCGAAAACGGTAATAACGTTTAGTAACGTTCTAGTAATCAGTGAAATGTTACTCACATTAAAATGTACAACGTTTGTTCATATATTCAAAACTTTTACTTCTCATTTAAGTAAATGCTTCATAATAAAGAGGAAATCAGAGTAATATAATAGTGAAATATTATATATAATAAAGTTATTGCGACCTTTCGATTCTTGGGTTTAGGATCCTCTACTAAATCTTTTTTTTTAGTAATCATAGTTTGTTATTCTTTAAATTAAATATTTAAATCATTTCAAGGCTTGGGATGTCACAACTCGTACTTGTGCTTATACAAACCATACTGTTCTTCCGGAAGCTTTGGAACGATGGCCAACCAGCATGCTTGAGAGTATCTTACCTCGCCACCTTGAAATTATTTACCACATTAACTTTTTACATCTGCAAAAAGTTGGTGCAAAATGGCCAGGTGATATGGATCGTTTGCGACAAATGTCTTTGGTCGAAGAGGAGGGGGAAAAGAGAGTTAACATGGCACACTTGTCAATAGTTGGAAGTCATGCCGTAAATGGAGTCGCAAGAATCCACTCAGAAATCTTAAAAGATAGTGTGTAAGTTAAACAATATTTTGATATTGTTATCAAGTTCTTTGATATCATTAATTTAATAATACCAAAATGATATTTTAGTTTCCGGAATTTCTACGAAATGAATCCTGAAAAATTCCAGAACAAAACCAATGGCATTACCCCAAGAAGATGGCTGTTATTATGCAATCCAAATCTGTCTGATGCCATTGAAGAAGTATGTATTCTTAATATTTTCATATTCAGAAATCAATATATATAATTTGAAACTTGGTTGGCAAATCGCCTGAGTTCTACCTTTACATTTTCGAAGAAATTTCAAACCAGGAATTAAAGTGAAAAATGTATATCATAGCTACTGCATTGTATCGTTTAATAACCTTGATTGTAGAAAATTGGCAGCGAATGGACCGTCCACTTAGAGCAATTGGCTCAGCTCAAACAATGGGCAAAAGACCCAGCTTTTCAACGCAGCGTCGTCATGGTCAAACAAGAAAACAAACTGCGCTTGGCCGAGATGCTTGAACGCGACTACGGTGTCAAGATTAACGCTGATTCCATCTTTGATATTCAGGTATTCGATTCAATAGCTCTAAACTATTATATTTTCTCGAGATAATAATTATCTCAGTTATAAGTCCTGATTAACTACACAAAATGTTTCAAGTTTATAAATAATCAAAATAAATTCAATAAACAGTTTATTGGTAAAATCAAATTTCTTAAAAATGATACAGTAGTTTCAGAAATAAACTTGTAGTAAAACATAACAATTTTTGAATTAGGTGAAACGAATCCACGAGTACAAGAGACAACTGCTAAATTGCCTTCATGTGATCACACTGTATAACCGTATTAAAAAAAATCCATCGATTAAAATGGTCCCAAGGACCGTCATGATTGGCGGAAAAGCCGCGCCCGGTTACCATTTAGCTAAAAAGATCATTAAACTAATTTGCAGCGTGGCTAACGTTGTGAATAACGATCCGATTGTAGGTGACAAATTGAAATTGATCTTCCTCGAAAATTACCGAGTAACTTTAGCTGAAAAAATTATACCAGCAGCTGATCTCAGTGAACAAATTTCTACTGCTGGTACTGAAGCATCTGGCACTGGAAACATGAAATTCATGGTAAGAAAAGTTAAATATTGTTTAGAACGAATTATTTAAGCTCTTTAAACCTTTATGGTGTATTTTAAATGAAAAAAATTTTTTGTAGTTGAACGGTGCTTTGACTATCGGCACCTTAGACGGTGCTAATGTTGAAATGGCTGAAGAAATGGGAAATGAAAACATTTTTATCTTTGGTATGACCGTCGATGAAGTTGAGGAACTCAAAAAGCGAGGATACAATGCTTATGATTATTATAACAAACTGCCAGAAGCGAAACAATGCATTGATCAAATTCAAAGTGGATTCTTTAGTCCAAATAATCCCGATGAATTTAGAGATATCGGGGATGTGCTAATGAAATGGGATAGATTCTTCCTGCTCGCTGATTATGAAAGTTACATTAAAATGCAAGATCGCGTCAGCGAAACTTATCTGGTTTGTACACGTTACAGTATTTTTTCCAACTCTTATAATGCAATTTTAATACATAATATCTTTTTTCTATTCCTTGCATAAAACAAATGATACATGACTGTGATTATAGGATCAAAACAAATGGGTAGAAATGGCTATACATAACATCGCTTCATCCGGTAAGTTCTCGTCAGATCGGACGATTGCGGAATATGCCCGCGAAATTTGGGGAGTGGAACCTAACTGGCAAAAACTTCCTGATCCACATGAGCCACGTGACATTTGAGTTTGAAAAAACGACGTCCTAAGCAACGCACAATAAGCGAGTCCAATTCCAAAGTCACACCAAACGTGCACTGTTTCAACGCTTGGTGTTAAACATTTTAACACCAGCTAATACAATTACATACCACCTTAAAATCAAAACATGAAACATTGATATATTTCAATCAAACAAATTAGCAATTTTATTACGCCACAGTGCACGCTACGCGTGAATTTGATGTCACATAAACTAGTTAATTTTTGACATGATTTTATTATATTTTGGATCTGCTTTTTATGATTGTATGTATTTTAAGAAGAATACTTTGATTGTAGTTTGTTGCACTTGTTTGTCTTGAATTAAGATTGTCTTACATCAAGGCATCCGTTATAGTGCGCACATATCGCAAAGTTGGCACAATTCATTTCTTTGTCAATTATTTTTAATTTACGTACACGAAAGTTCACATTTGTTCGTTCAAACGTGTCTCGTTTCTTTTGTACGGGAGAGATTTAACGGCAGTAAATTATATCCGACTGAATTATTCCGTTCCAAAAGACTTTCGATTAGGTAAATAAACTTTATCGAATTCGTACGACAAATCATGATTGTTCAGCTCATCTAGTCTGATTGAATATTTCTTTGCGGTATGGATGAGTGCGTATGCTTGTATGCGTAATGAAACAAAACATTTTATTGAACTCTAATTTACGTGTCGTTAATTTGCTGCCATTGTCAAAGCGTTGAATCTATCTACTTAAATAATATGTACGTGTTATATATAAATATTTATCGATTGTTATTAATAAAGCAATAGTTCGGAATAAGAGATTATATATTTCTTAATGTCTGCGATAACAGTGATAAAGATGTAACAAGATATATTTTATTCTTAAAAAAAATAGAGTAAACTAATAAAAGGTTAATGAAATAATAATGAAAAGTAAAATAAATAGATGAAATATGAATAACAAGGTAAAACAACGAAAAAGAATATTTTTTTACAACTGTCAATTAATAAAAAGCGATCGATTGATCGATCGTTAAAAAGGCTACAAATGATATTATGAAAGTATGGTTCCTAGATTTTTTGAAAAATAAGGGTTTTGTTCATTGACTGAAATATATTAAAGTGGCTACGCAAGAAACTTGATAGCGTTGTTCTTGTTTGTATTCTTCAGATAATAATGATGGAAATATTTACAGTTATATAAGATTATACAAAAACATATATTTTATGCTGTTTTTAAAGCTTGATCTGTAACGCTGTATTATGATGTATGACATTATTTGAAAATATCTATGAAAATGATGCGGAATAAAACTTCCGTGAATAATTATGTTGTGTCATTTATTCCAAAAATATTTATTATCAAAAGAATTCTCTTTGCTTATATTATATAATTAAGTAAACTTAACATTAATTAACCGAATTTTTTTAATTAATCAACCGACTTATTTTCCATAGTTATATTTCTAAATACATTATTCTGCATGATATTTTTTGCAATGGGAAAAACATTTATATACAATTAAATTAAATGTACTTAATAAATAAAAAAGAAGAAAATCTAATAGGTGCGAAAAAAGATTATTTTTATTTTTGAATTAAAAACAATTTTCGGTTAAAAATTGGAATTGAAATTTAAATTATGGATACTGTTTACTAGTTTTTGTATAAGTGTATTAACTCAAAACAAATCATAAAAATGTGTTGTTGTTTGATTAAATAGAAATAAAAATAAAAACAGAAATAGAAATTAGCACTTGTAATAAACACAAGGTTCTTTTTTACGACTGCATTAATACCCGTAACAAATAAAGACACAATTTTATTATTATAATTCTAACATTTCATGTAATTCTTATAGTCGTATTTAAAATAGTTATACACAACATATTGTGTTTTTAATTCTAGAAATACATTCGTACACAAAAATGACTTTCAATGCGTATCAAAACATACTTCCTTGTATTCATTACAAAAAGAATTGTCGGACTTTCAACAAACACACAAAAAGCCATTATCTGAATCAGTTAAATTTAGCGGAACTTATTCGCGCTTGCGCACAAGTGCCGTGCGCGCAGCGACCACGCGTCAAGATACGACATATTGTAGTATACATACAGTAGTAACGTTGATCATGCGGTTGTGTTGCGAAAGAACTGTGTATAAATTTGATTGGTAAAGCTCAGTTTTTTACATAATTGTTGTTAGGATGGGTGGCCATTAATCCATATACAGGAAATGTTTATATTAATGTTATTAAAAATGCCAAAGTAATTCTCAAGAAAAATTTTATTGCTAAAAATTCAAATTATATAAACAAGTAGTGTTAAAACGTCGAACTGTATGTTTTTTAGGTAAACTTTTTTTGAATAATATACGACCGCTTGTTCCATAAAATACTGTATTGAAATGTGCAGTCAAGGATGTTCATTTTGCCGTCTCAGCAATTGCTGTGATCGAAATCATCAAGATTCTGATCAGGAAGAATTCACCGAGGTAAAAGATATTTATCAAATAAGTTTTCACCAAATGTCAGCGCGATATTGTCAAGACTGATAATTATCTAAATTATTCAATCGCCTCAACTCGAAGTCTGTGTCGTAATTATCACAAATAATCAATGATATCATCGCTACAGAATAATGCACTAATACGCAAATAATCGTAGAGTAGAAAATATTTGAAAACCATTATCAATTAGTTTGATCGATACGAGACACAGTTTAATTATTATGTAACGTGATTATTCTTTTTCATTTACAATTGTCTAACAAGTAAAAAACAAAAACAATACCTTTTATTAGAAAACGTCATAATTTCCGAAATTTATTATACACTGAAAAAAATAATATACTTGTTATAATAGGACAATCTTCTCATACAATTATGCTTAATTTAAAACTATTAATCATAACGTTAAAACGATTTCTTTTAAGCACAACAGTATTATTCTTGTAATAACCGGAATTATTTCTATCAAAATATTAAGTGGAACATTTTTTCCATTTTTTTTTTTTTTTTTGGTTAATTTTATTATTAAATTGTTACACTTATTATTAAAATAATCCAGTTAAAATAAGTAGACATTTTTTTACAGTGTATATGTACCTTTCCTAATAGCAAAGAATATTTTTGGTACATTCTGAAAATATTCCGAATATACCAAAGTAACATTCTAATGTCCGGCCCCAGAAATATTTCTGCTGTATTCTTGTATTCTTTTATATTCCATGTTTTTTTTAACATTTCAGAAATGCACCATAAATATTTTTGAAATTGGACATAGGAATATTTTTGACAACTACTTTTAGAATATTTTGGAATATTTCTTACTGTTAGGGTTTACAATAATTTTTGCAATTACAAACATTACAGTACCAGTCAAAAGTTTGGACTCACTCTTGATTTTTTAAAAATGAATAAATTTTGTATAATTCATTATAATATCTTATATATTATATTATTTCACTTTATATTTATTTTATATATAATATAATATAAACATATATACAAAATAAATTAAGATACATGTATATAAATACAAATCTTAGAAGAAAACTTCAAAATTCTGATTTAATAACAAGTGAGTCTAAACTTATGACCGGTACTGTACTAACTTGTATATACTCAAAAGTTCATTAATCATTTACACAATTCGTATACTCCGAGTAAAGTTAAAAGAGGAAATGGATTGTTTTATGCAGAAATCAATTGCCATAAAAGAATAAGGGAAAACATTCATGATAAGCATGAAAAAATGGCAAGAATTTAATTTCGCGGTACCTAGTGGGACGCGCGCAAACTAGGATCCAAAGTTGACCTTGAGGAGGAATCGAAGATAAGGTAGAAAATTGGCGGCGCATTTGGGGAAAGCAAAACAGGTGAAATTGTGTGCGGCTAATCTGTCGGGTTTCGGTGGCTTTGTTTAACTCAAAGGCGAGATGTCACATGTGAGCAGCGGCAAGTGCGCGCACGTAAAAGACGATGATAAATCGCCTCGAGTCCCACCCTCGTGAAATTGAAGCGGCTCTTCACCTACACATGCATTGTCAAGGCTTCGGGCTGCACGTTATTACACGTCGCAGAGGCCGCGGCAACTACTTGTCGTCCAGTAGGGTAGCATCGATAAGTCGATAATGTCGCGGGAATGGCTGAAGGACGTGCTTCACCGACGAGCGGAAGCCCGCAAGAAATTCGCCTTCTTCGACGACCAGACCATCCCAGTCGTGAGTGCCAACGACTTGCCGCTTTTCTTACCGCCTTGCACGTAATTGTTTCCCCACGACTTTCCCGACCGTCCATTTCATTTAGCGCCGTTAAAATCCTCCTTGTGGTCGCGAGGCTGAGAATTTTCCCAGCACTCGCGTGCTTATGTACATCGGCGCTTCGAGTTCCGTCGGATGCAATCGGACGGACTCGGGCATTTTTCTGTTTACGCGTACTTCTGGCGGATTGCGTTTGAACGTGATACTGTAATCTCACGATGTTTCGCAGAATGTGATGTTCTCGTTTATTTACACCGAGAGAAATTTACGACCAGTTACTAATATATTTTGTAATGATTCGGTGCTAAGTGTGCGCTTGTAGTATTCCTTGCAATATGGTATGATAAAATTTGTTAAGATACATTCTAACAAGTTTTTAGTGAATAATGTCAAAAAAATCAAGGAAAAGATTCTTTATCATTCAGTCAGGAGTTTTGCCATAATTCTATGATGCCACTTGAACAAGTACTTGTCAAAATTTAACGTGAAAGTGACAGGGTAGTGGCCTAAATTTTTCCACGCACTATTTTTGAAGTAAGATTCATATTACTGAGTGGTAAAATTTTTTAAACTTTTTTGATAATGCTATATTATGTTATAAGAAATATTATAAATGCACACACGTTTATGAAAACATAGTAACATATACTAATAAATTTCTCTTATTGTAGTGATCGTTTGCCAAGTTGATTCAATATTTTATTGCTTCTTTTGATTTTGTTTCTGTACAAATTTGAGATAGCACAGTTTGATTTTCAGTTTAACTAACTTTCCGTTAGATTGACGTGTTTATTTGGATCGACCGATTTTTCGTTTTATTTTAGCACAGTAGTTAAGTAAAACAAGCATTAATTTTGCGTTCAACATTTTCAACATTGCATGCTTCGTGTCTTTTTTTGAATGCCATTAGGATTATTAAAGATGACATAATACGGATGAATATGTAATCCCTGTTAGAAGGAAAATTATTTTTGCACGTTTTGTTTATTTAATTATAAATATGATTTCTTTAATAGCAACCTGCAGATTGTAAATATTATAAAAATGTAATAAATTTCTTAATTTAATGTTTGCAAATGAAATTTATGGAAGTTATTTTCATGTAGAATTATTATGTAGGTTTCCGAATGGAATTTCTAGCTTGATCAATTCGACATTTCAAATATCCGTGAAATTTCCTTGAGAATTTTTTAAATGAAGTTATCACAATTAGGGGAACCGAACAGTTTCTTAATTGGTTGGTTAACAATGTTTTCTTGGTTGATCAGATTAATGATGTTGATCATTAAAAGAAATAATTTTTAATGGAAACGTATAAATACATTGATATATTAAACCGAGGGGAATAATGTTTGTTATAATAAATACTAATGATTTTATTAAAGCATAATAAATTTACTCTTAAAAGAATTATCTGCAAAATAAAGGAATTTTAGATGATATCTGCATTTTAACATTTTTCTATTTTATTAATAAAAATTATTATTTCTGTAGTTTTCTTAACATTTTTAATTATTTTCTGTAAATTTAAAATGTAGAGAAGTTAGTTTAAAAAGCAAATTGTTGCGTCTTTATTTCGGTTTCCGAATTTGACATTTATTTTTCAAACATTATTTTGTCCACTATGAAGCAATTTTAACAATTCTTTTTATTATTTTATAGTTTATTCAATGGTTTAATAATTTATGTCTCATCCAACATTTCTAGAAGCATTACAATCTATTTATACAAAGACTGATATTGTAATTCTACCGTCGCACAAGTAATATAATACCTTGGGTGATTAAATTCTAAGCCTTATTTTTCTTATTCGTAGAGCCTTGCGGAGCCTATTCGGTTAGAGGAATTGAAACCAACTTCTGCTATCATCATAACTGGCTACATACCAATTAACGCCGCCAGGTATGACATTCTATTTTTATTTGCCTCTTATTTATTATCATCACAACAAAACATAAGTCAAAATATTTTGTTTTCTTAACGTTTTTAATTATTTCATTCTTTCAATTGCATGATTAAAGATGTATTAAATGTACATTAAGATTTATTTATTTTCATCTACCAAATATTAGATCATAATATTATTAAAGAAATTGAATTTAATAATAGCTTTGCTACGTTTGAAAATGTTCCATTCTTCAAATGACTATCGCAATTTTATTCATAGTCAAATGGAGAAAAAAAGACAGAGTATTTTTTGACTCTTAATTTTGATATCAAAGTTTTTGTGACATTTAAAAGTTAAGACTTCTTTTGACCCAGGTTTGCGATCAATTTTCTATGCAAGACGCCGGGGAATATTGCATTCCACTTCAATCCAAGGCTCGATAGATCTTACGTTGTGAGAAATTCGAAATCCAAAAATTATTGGCAAGATGAGGAAACACATTCACCGTCCGGAGCAAATGGATTCGTATTCAAGAGGAACTCGTATTTTCACCTCATCATATTTTGCACCATTAACGATTTTCAGGTTTGTGTAAATTATTTTTTAGAATTTAAATAAATTTATAGAAGATATTTATAGAATTATAAAGAATTTATAGAATTACCATTTGTGAGAGATTGAGAGATAAAGAAAAAAGAATTTTAATATACATTTGTCAAGATAATGTTCAATGTTTAAATGGATTTCCTTTTAATTAAAGCTTGCAGTAGACGGAGAACATTTTTGTTCCTTTTGGTACAGAGTGCCATTATCAGAAATTGAAGCACTTTTAATCGATGGCGATGTAGAAGAAACTAAAGTCCGGCAAACGAATTTATATGTTTATCCAGATCCAAAAATTTGTAGGCCATTGCGATCTTTTACTCTTACGGATGAAAGACTTCTTCAGTCGAATTTGGTACTTTTTCTTTTATTATTACTTTTAATTATATGCAATATTAATTGTAAGTAGAATTTCAATTAAACAATTAACATAATTATTTATCTTTTCAGGAGCTGCCAATCATTATTGATGTCCCAAAGCACTTCCCACATGGCAGTCGTTTATTCGTCAAAGGCAGATTAAAATTACTTCCACATTCGTGAGTAAATAAATGACGATTTATTTTAATATCATAGCGTTATGTTATTATGGTATATGAATGAAAACGTATATATTTACTAATAATTATTAATTGTATAATTATATTTAATATTAACTTTTCATTTTACCAGAATAGTTGATGTGAGTTATCATTAAATTTTCAGTTTTATAATAAATCTACAGAAGAACAAAGCAACATACCCCCATCCCGTTATCGCTTTTCATTTAAATCCGAGGTTTCATTATGGAAGCCATCCAACGTGCGTCGTTATGAATTGTTGGATGAATGGCACATGGGGTAATGAAGAACGACACGAGGGACACTTGTCTTGGATGCCCGGCAGAGAATTTTTATTAACGTAATTTACTAATGAGGATTATGACCGAATCTGCAATCAAATGCATGTGCATATATAAAACAGCCTTAATAATATTATTAAATTTTATACGCAAAAATATAATGTTAATTATTAAAATTAACAACAAGTAACAGGTTTAAATATTACATGTCAACTAATGTCAGTATTAATTCATTAAATTAATTTACACATATATTCGTAAATTCATATTACATTTGACTACAATTTAACGATGAATAAAATTTGATTGCCGTGATTCAGAAATAAATTTCCTCAATTAATTCATATTAATAATTAAAATTCAATCTTAATGTTATAATATTATAAATATCTAATGCATAGTTTTTAACTACTTTCCATTTAAAAAAAAAATGATAAAACTCCTTAAGGAAGTTCCACATACAATATTTAACGTATTAAATTTGTCAAGTTGAAAATTTCATTTGTAAAAAAAATAATTCTGTTCTAGTTTTAAACTGACGTCCTTTTTTTAGTTGACAGTAAATTGAATACTGCAACAGAATTTCTAACTTGACCAATTTGGCGTGTCAAATACATGTACAACTTCCTCGAGGAATTGCCATGTGGAATTTCCAATGCGATTTATTTAAGGAATCATTAATAACTCAATTTATAAATTTACAGCATACGCTGTGAGTACGAGGGATATACGATATGGCTAGGCAGCAAAATGATTTCTGAATTCAAGCACAGGATGGATCCAACCGTCATTGACACTTTACGAATATCAGGCGACATAGTATTGCACCAGATAGCAATAAATTATTGAACGCACTAAAAGCCAGAGACAAAAACCAGCCGAATTAAACAGTAACAACTGATTGATGTTAACAGTTTTAATGTCATAAGTTAATCAGGTATCTTCGCGAGTCAGTTTATCGCTAAAAGAAAAAATTCTGTGTAAATGATAGACTTAATAATTATTTTTGGAGAACTATACATATCGTTGTAATCGCGAGTTGAAATTGTTATATAGAACTTGTTGATTCGAATTCGTTGATAGATATTATATAGTTGATCTGGGCTATAAGCGCGAAAACCATCCCGAGAGTGAACTTATAAACGAAGCAAGTCAAGTTTGACCAAGATTTGAATCTTCGCACTGTGGCGAAGTGTTTTTTATGTATATTTTTGCTCATTAATAAATGATAATAATAATAATTTACATTCTCGAGGAATGCGACTCGCCTTTATAGCCCTAGAGCAAATTTCGCCGTCGTTGCAGAGGGCGCAAGCTACTCAACTCAATTGAAACAAATTGACTAGATATCAAAATAGGAATTTATCGATGTTTATATGTATATCATGAATTTTATACGACCGTTCAAATCTACATTTGTATTTTTGGCTTACTTTTATTGTTCCAGAATTTTGCTTTTGCTACAATTATAAATATTTATAGATATGTTTTCATATACTATATATTGTTTTATAATACTCAGTGGATAATACCATGGATAATGACAATAAACTGATTTGTATTTGTCGATGAGAATTTACAATGCAGAGGCTTTTTCGATTATGACGCAATTGTTTATAATTAATAACTGAGCAGAGACTTTCAATTCCGATGTTAAATCGACTCGGCTTCCACTCGGCTATTAACCGATTTTCATCGATTTTTGTTGTCGCATAATATATATTATTATTTATATCAAAATAACTAAAATCTACCTTCTGAATTGTTCGTTCAGAAAAGAAGGAATTGACTTCGAATAAATTGTACAAATGTCAATAAACCGTAAAAAAAATCGTGGAATGTTTTTTGTACATCATTTGGGAACTATGTTATATACATTAACGCCATTATACTGAAACTTGCACAGAAAATGACGAACGACAGTCGATCAACTACCGTGGCTAACAATATCCATTCTAGATGCACGATATTTTGCATGGGAAGGATCATGTTCAGTCTGTCGCTGTCATCGAAATTGTTGCTTGCAACGCCGTCACCGATGACACTGTGATTCTCGTGAAGTTCTTGGCTACAGTTTGGTCTATGAAATTTGATCTGAAAGATTATTTAGTAAATTTTATCGTTCATTATTATTTAACTTAACATTGCACTTGAAAGCAATTTTTATAATTTGATCAAATGTTATTTACCGTTTTGATGAGATCTGAGACTCCGAGATACTCAATTGGCTTTGTTAATAAAAGACGTTTAATTATTCTAGGTACAGACGCGTTGCAGGTTTTTTTCGACATATTTATTACTAGGACGGAAAGAATTAACGAGATCGTAATTTGGTACAAGCAACCACTGTAGAAACTTACTGAAAAGTAAAATTTATAAATGACGGAAATTGTATAAAGGGCTTTTGATGTACGATTAGCTTTTTTGATGTACGATTTTTTTCACTTTACAGGAATAAGGTTTATGATCAATTTAAATAAACAACACTTACCAATAAGAGGAACACTGCTACCAGATGGCGGTATTTTGCTACCTATATATATTTGCATAACAATAATAATTAGCGCTGTACAGCCACCCAATGTCAATTTCATCTCACTTTGTGGTGGTAACCAAAAGATGATAAGCGTGAGAAAAACGATGGCTGAAATTTGATAAATTTTGTTAATTTTATTCAATAACTAATATTATGAAATTTTATCATTCTTAAATTATAATTAATAAGGAAGAAATTAGTTTCGATAATACTTACGTATGGTTGGTGTAAATATAAGATTATAATACAGCAAGGCATTTCTTCGAATGGTTAAATTGAAAACTAATGTAACGAAACCTTCTTCGCAACAAGCATGGTGCTCTGCCAGTCGACCTCTAGTCATTTCTAGCAGCTCCCATTCCGAATTCTTAATCAGTAAATCATTCTGAAAATTATGAAGCTACTTTGATCGTGGTACTGAAATGTTCGTTTGGAAATAATAAATTTTTTATGATTAATATCCGATTTACAAACTTACATGTGGGTCTGATTCTTCCCGAAGACGTAGATCTAACTGATCACCTAAGAACATCCAGGAACCCAAGTGCAGAGCACATAATTGAGTATCGAAGGGCCACAGCCTTAAATTTAGATCACAAAATGCGAGGAAATGAGATGGCGGGATCCAAACTACCGTCCCATCTTCCAAAACAAGGCAATGAGTATCGCCGTAATGCTCTACCATACTTCCAGCAGCGCTAAATAAAATGTACGTAAACTTTGTTACAAACATATATTTACTTTAAATACATATACATACTTGCAACGATTTAAAAGTCTCATCCGTATTACCCTGCACAATTATACTTTACCGAGAGTAAGTAACTTAATTAATTAAACATTTAATTAAAAATAGCATAAATAATTATTATACTTTCTAAGAGCAATAAAATTGTTATATTTTTATAGTTGATGTGCAGGGAGTATATTCTATTGAATTTCGAGAAGTAGTACTTTCCTCGCGTTTTTTTTTTCTTTTATTTTTTCTATGCAACACGGTACAAGGGTTAATATTTGACAACTAGTGCAATGATAGGCACTCGCCCTCGGCTCACACTCGTTACCAGTAATATAATTTTTGCGTAATGTTTATTTATAATAACTTTCATGTTTTAAGATAACAAAATTCAAACAAAGTTATTCGTGTTTTGCTCGACACCCAAAATACTTAGTCTTTAGATATAAAGTCTTTGTATCGGTTTTGATAAACTGAACGGTAAATAACGATATTCTAGAAAAGATTGGAAAATATATTACATTCATTTTCTTCGTGTACAGTTCTTGGTTATTTAGTTATAAAGAAGTACTTTTTTTGCAATTACGTTGACTAATCATTAAATGGATAAAAATTGTCACTTTGATGTATGTTCTAGTCGACTCATTTGCACCTGTTGTAAAGATAGATATCGGGCTGCCAAATTTCGTGACTACCTAGTTGAGTTTCTTGAAGGCCTCCGTAATGCGAAGAATTCCATTTCAATTTTTCATCTGTCCATACCTAATAAAGCATTACGCAATTGTTTAATTAAATTTTAATAAATTAAATTTTTAGTAACAAATAAATATATTTTTTAACAAACCATTTGCAACCACGCATGAACCGAGAGAACTGATTTCATATCATCCTGAAATGTAAACAACAAGCAGTTTTGAAAAATGAAGCACAACTAATTTATATTTTCCCCATAAATGGTGTATGTGCATTTTGTTTCAAAATATATTCAAAATACTTTTATAAATTTTAAAATTATACATAAATTGCTCACTAGTGCTATGTGATGAACGGTTATATCCACAGTAACTACAGTGGTGTTGTAATGTTGAGCTGGTCGTGCATATTTGTCGTACAATAGTAGAAGATCTTTTTTCAAACGATCCGTCCATGTATCGTTCCATAATGGATTCTCCCATCTAACTGCAAAATCTTCATTTCTTTAGTATTTTCAAAAATGCGATGTGCGAAAATGAATCAGTGATAATCAAATTTGAGCCAATTAAATTAAACTAGGGTTTACATACTGTATTATTCTTTTGTACGTAAACCGAAACGTTAATGTATCTAAAATATCAAGCACAATAAAATGTTAACGCAAATAAAAGAAAAATAAATGAGTTTGAATAATCAATAGTTACAATTGCAATGTCGCGTGTAACCCGGAAACCGCCAACGTCAAATTTTAGATGAATACATAGATATTTGCAATTTATTCTTGTTTTATAGTCATTCCATTCTTTATAGTCGTTTTAAAGTAAATTTCTGTTTTATTTTCTTTTATTTTCACAAACATAAGTGGAGTTCTTTATTTTTATTTTTATAACATGAAGTAGGAAGTTATGTAAGATAGTTTCTAAAGAAAATTAAAATCAATAACAGTTTGGATTCTACTGATCGTCGAATTAAGAACTTAATTTAATACATTTGAAGACGGTAAATCATTGCAATACTTTAAATCTGACTGTATGAATGTCGTTGATAGGAAATTTGGTAGAAATTGGTTAAATAATCGTGAATTATATACATATCCTTTATACCGAAAACGCTAATTATGAACAATATACTAGAAATGCATAAATATTTCATAATTATTACAATATATAATAACGACTTTTCATAAATATTCCTCTGTGTATAAAACTTAAGAGACCGGATAAAAGTCAGACAGCATTCTATTTGGGAAAAGTCCAACCACCTTTATTCATAAAGCCGAAACCCACACTTTTGGTTGGCGCACAAAAAGTGACCATCGCGGGCTTGAATCATCGTTAACTGCGACGAAATGAGGAAGTGAGCGCGGAATGAGACGCGTTTAAGAAAAGATACGCGAACGTGCGCCAGAGGAGCAGCGGCATGTGACACCGTCGAGTTGGAGAATAAGAGACGCAGTCAGCCGGCTAAGTACCTTGTATGAAATCAGGCTGTTGAAGGGTCACTAAGTGGATAAATGGCGATACGGTCGTATGTACCTAAGTGGCGCAGCTCAAGCCCGAGTTTAGCTCGAATTTGCCTTCTGCTGGTGTAGGAGGCCGGCACGACCATGAAAGACGAATGGAGGTCGACGCGAGAGACCGCGATCGCGCTATCGGAAACTGATTCGAATAATCCTCGCCAATGCCGGCCAATTTTACAATACCGCCGGACGCGTTTCGAAAAAGCTCGCGTGCACGGCTTGCGCATTTTCTTGCGTGCGTTTGCGTTCGCTTTCGTTATTACTATGTCAGTCGCAATCAGTTAATTCAATTGGACACACCAGCAATAACCAGGTCTCTAACGCTCCTCGCACTCAATGCAACGTGACAAAACAAAATTTATCGTCATGATTTAACACGATTTATTTCTACCCGATTTATTTCTACCCAATTGCGACGGTTCGATTGGGTCCGCGGAACATTTTCTTTTATGGATAATTTGGAATTTTCGAACGCACGGAATATTTTTATCCAACCGAGCAGAAGTTTAGCTAGATCCAATGATTTATTTCCGAAGGTGCAGCGGTTAAGGGTTTACGGGAAAAAATATGATCGCGGAATATAAATTATAATCTTTTTTTGTTTAGGAAATTCGTCGGAAAAACTTGTCGCTTTGGCTGGATCTATGGTTATTTTAAATGAAGAATTGATGAGAAAAAGAATGAGGGGGTATAATTTATGGCGGAGTCAAAGTAGTTTTCCAGTTGCGGCACAAGGGTTCATTTATTTTTGATCGGTTTAAATGCGGTTTTGGTGGCACTCGAAGTTTGAAAATCAAAGTGGTCTAAAATTTTGTTAGTATTTGTTTGGGTAATCCAATAAGTCTTGTTGGCATCAATTTATGTTTGATATTAATTTCATAAGCTTGATGAAAATGAAGTTGTTTTATTAATTCGATTTGAGAGAATATTTTTAATTAGACAAGATTATAATTTTAACTAAATTGAAAAATACCGATTCATTAAATTAATTTGAAAATACTTTCGTGTTTTTAATTTCAATAAAAATGTAAAATTACTGCTGTAATTCTTACAATTTTCAAATCTAAAAGCTAAAATAAAACAAATCAATACAATGAGTCCTTTTATAATAGACTTGTACCATTGTGAGTAATATAATAACATTGTTTTAATTATATTTATAACAGTAATTGTTGGATTAAATAAAAGTATACATTTTGTTGAGTTAAATAAAACAAATTTGAGAGACATTCTATAAATATCAAAATAAATTAACTAATCAAATATGCAATCTAGATTGCATGATCCAATTTATCTGAAGTAATTACTAAAATATAAAACGTTCCTTAAAATAATACTCATATTATATTTTAAATTTACATGCTTTCTTATGATGATATTCTTATACTCTTGTAAATACTTGTTAAATATTGCAATTGTTTCGTAAATTGTTATTCTTTGCACATAGTTTATTACTATGGTAATGAATACAAAATTACATCCAAGTAATAAAGATAAGAAACATGTCGTAAATACACAGCGTTAAGCGAGAGAGGGTTGAAACTCGGAAGGGAAATATCGATCGTTTTTCTTAAGATTTTGTTAATTTCTGTTGAAATAAGTAATTTTGGGAACAAAATCTTTGCAACAATTACAATATTTCTTCTACAAATTAGTTCATACTTTTTGCATATCAAAATTATATATTTCATCATTTTTTTTATTTTAATTAAATAGTCAATTATATGAGAAATATTTCTGTTAAACTTGCAAAAGTTTTTTCTTGCGATATTAAAGCAACAGGTGTTGTAAACAAAATATTTCTTTTATGATTCTTTCACTTTTTAAAATGTTCCTCTTAAATTTAATTAATTTTTGTCGAGTGTAAGATTATTCAGCTGAAATACAAATTATTTTTTTGTATTAAATAAAATCACTGAATTTGAACTTGCTTTCAACAAACTGTTGTTATAACTTCATGAATAAAAATTTCTTATTAACTAAATGAACAATTCAACCTAAACTATTAAAATATTACTTTAGAAACAAAGATAAAATGTGGAGTTACTATATTAAAAGAAATAAAATAATTAAACTTCCATATATAAAATTCTGTAATAACTATTATTTCATCTATTTACAGAAAATGTGCATTAAAATCTATGCATAAAGCTGTTTTTCCTCAAATGCTTACACGATTGAGGACAACTATTGATTAAAACTTAAAAATACAGTTCTCATTCATCCAAACTTACTTCCTATATTGCAAATAGTCAATGAAAACACTTGAAAATATCACAATATTTCCTCGAAACACTTTTAAATCCAATACAAAAAAAACTTAAAAGCCTAACATCATTTTTTATTTCAACAGATCTTCGTTCAAAATAATATTAATCTAAAATCTTCGAAATTAGATATTCAAAAAACGCGTAAGAGAGGAAAAAAAAGTAAGTTAAAACCAACTTCCGGGGGGAATGTGTCGGAAAATAAAAGAGGAAAAAAAATGACGTCAGGAAAGCCGGACGAAAAGCGAAAATTTCGGAGTACAGTTGGGAGTTTTCCGGGGGAGAGGGCGGAAAAACAAAGTTCAACACACTTTCGTGGTATCGATTGGTGTGCGGTACGTAGTAGAGTACCATGAAAACGTAACTATAAACGCACTCACATAGTGGATTGTAGCGATTGGCGGCCGCATGACTGGCGAACGCGGCGAAAAGCGCGAGGAAAAGCGTGACGGAGACGAGGGATAACGTGGTGTCGCCGACTCGGTGTGGCTGGTGGTGCATAGCGAGACGACACCAGGGAGCAACTTGGTACGTGCGCGCACTGCCGCGTAACTTGCACTTGGGTTTACGGCCGGTACCGTCCGCCGACGACTGACGACTCACTGGCGCAACAATGAACCAACCGGCTGCTATTCATTCGACGTATTCATTAATCGTTTCCATCAACCTACGGTCTATCTGCTCGCGGATGTCGTCCGGTTCCATTTTATTTGGAGATCGACCGAGAGAACGAGACGAGAAGATAAGAGGAGAGAAAGAATACGCGAGCCGGACATTATTCATCAAAATCGTACGTCATGCTCGTGCGGCAACGACTTTGCGGAATGGCGCGCTCGCTCGGCTTTGGACGCGCCAAAGAGCACCGGAAATTGGCCATCCGATGCGCGATTTGATCGGAATTATTGCCCGCTCACGTTAGGTGACTGCTTCTTATCGTTGTCCATAATTTTGGTTATTTTCCGCACAAAAAAAATACACGCAAACGGAGCAAAAGAAACGCTTATCTGTTGTGATTAGAAAATGTAAACACTCAAGGAAACACTTTTATTTGACGATGCAGGGCAAGAATTTTTGCTTTAGAGCAAAAGAATTAGATGCGTGAAGAAGATTTTTTGTATTAATATTAAAATTTTTCTACATTGAAAGTTATTATATTAATGATACTTTTTTTTTGCAGAGATCCTAATCAGATTGCTACAACTATTTCTGATTATTGAAATCAAATTTCGACTTTTCAACAGAACAAAGTAAGTGACAGTAACTATTGATTCTTATTTTTGGTGTGTAATTTTAACTGTCTTATATATGTCTTATATGTAGTAGTATTTTTCTTTGCATGTTTAAATATACGAAAATGTCTGTTCTCAGAAAAAAGTGCATTTATACCATTTTTTATTATATTATGGAGTATTTTAAAAAAATATTAGAGAAACATGTGACCAAGGGATAGAATTCGTGATCTCGCAGTCACCAACGCGCCTTTTACCACCACCCTACGCCGTCACATAAAAATATATGCCTTATTTTACAAATATCAGTGATTGTAAATATTTAGGCCACACCCCTTTCATTACGATTTATACAATTTCTTACGATTTACTTCAACGTGGTATATATATAAATATATAGAACGTACATTTATAGAACGTTACTAGAACGTTGAAATAACGTTGCATTTTTATTGGGATAAATATGAATCAATTTGATTGCGAGTATCACTCGACAGCATAGTCGATATACGTATTATATGACTTGGTAGAATCCACGCCATATGTATGCAATACAATGACCTATATTAGCCTAGAAGAGTTAACCATGTTATGTTTATAAATGCTAATTTTTATAAACTTTTCTAGTCTCAGAAAGTATGTTTGATGTATAAAATATAAAATTAACTTTAATCAAATATAATTATTTACTATCATTTAAGTATATATTTTTCAAATAGTGAATTGGAACAATACATTAATGTTGTTATAATGCAATTCTTATTGAAATAATTCGTGCACTTTAAAATTAAATGTTTTAAAATAATAATTAATTTGTCTTTAAATGATTAATATGAGAAAATTTATATTTTCATTCAGATGTATACATAAACACGTGCAAAAAATTTGAAAAACAATAAGAACATTAATCTTTTGACGATACTTAGAAAAATGTTATACATGTTCTAATAAATACATCCTGAATTATATCATTGTTCAATATCAACCTTATAACTACGTCAGTCAATGAGGACACTGATCTAGACTAATTTCTACCAGTTAAAACCTTTATTTTTTCTCTATTCAATGTAATAATATCTTAAATTAATAACATTTATTTATATATCATTCATAATATTATAATAATATTGTGTAATTATTACAACAGTATAACATTTTATTTGTATATTTAACATTATAATTGGTATATAAATTCCAGCAAAACAATAATTCAGTTAATATTTCTTTATTATTTTTATTTATTATATTCACCTTCATTCATATAAAAGTAATTGTAAACTTTAATCAAGTTAATAATATTTTATGAAAGAAAGAAGTTATGACTTGTTTTATTTATGTGTTTCGAATATAATGAAGACGAATAAATTAAAATTATTTCATAAAATCATTAACTGAGAATATATGGATTCCTCAGCCAATTTCTTTGATCTTTCTTGGTGTTATATAAAAAGCCCGTGCTGATCACTAAAGTTGAATGTTCTAGCACTACTACGTTATCATTTCCCAGGCTTTCAGGTCACTCAAGGAAGGGACCATTTGATGTCTCTTCATAGAACTTCGAGTAGTAGCAAGAGACAATACAATATCGCCATCACTTATATCCTGAATTGTTCAATGTATTAAGTCATACATCCTTTCTATTTAGTACATTACGAGCGATTGCGTATTACAGAAGCAAATATTAATGGGGATAATCATGGCACTCATAATAAAATTTCTGATTCAGACTTTACTGCAAGAAATAATGCTTAAATAGCATTAAGTTCCTCGGTGGGGCGATATAATCATTATACCCTAATTGGGGGGAAATATAAAGGGCATCCCAATAATGACCTTATCTGAGTCAGATTTAAAATTCTACCGAGGTTCATATTTGTATTATTTTCTAATTATATCTATAATAATAATAGTATTTTCAATGTGTTTTTCGAACGTATTTTTTAATATATAGAAAAATCTAACATATCAATAATTACAGGAAAAAGTAAAAACGATAAAAGAAATATTTGTTAAAAGTTTTAATATTCTTTGGGAGAATAATGATGATTCTGCGTAATCTTGACGCGACTCTTACACCATTAGTAATATAAAGTGACAGTACATTTGTTTTCCCCGCAAGGTGTTGAAATAAACTTATACGAAATCATATCAATTTCATTACCGCAAATTGTGCTATACTAGAGTTTAATGTTTAAGTTATATTTAAATGTTATTTTATTTGTTTAGTCAATATAATTAATATTCGAATTTGAAAATATATTCTTATTAAATCCACTTTGCGATTATACAAATTTTCTCATTAAATTAATTTCATAAACTGGTTGATCGGTAGTCGAATAAATTTAATCGAGTCACTTGTTTATAAACAGTTAATCTTGCTGAGTCAGAAATCATAAATAGCTTTAGTAAAATAAAATTTCACTGAATAAATCTATAACTTTTTAAGTACCGCGCATATTCTTGAGTTCACAAGTAGTATAAACAAATATCCATTTGTCAGACGCAGTACAAATTTAACTAACCACAAGTCGCACATTGTAGGAACGAATTTGAAGTATAAAAAACAGTAATATTTTGTTGTCGACGTATATAAAGTTAGTTCGGACTGGAGGCAATAAAACTTTGAAACATAGCTCAAGAAGCATATATTTCTCTAACTCAATTATAAATAACGAAGTTTTCAATAATAGTTTATACTACATACCTAATCTCCGTACGGCTAATAATTTTGAATATGAAAATAAATACACTCACGTCACAAGAAATTGAAAAAAAAAATTTCCTATTCCATTTAGGATTGCAAAGATATTGTGTGAGACCCCCGCATAAAAGTATCATAAATATTTTTGATAATGGAAATATTACAAAATTCCTCTCAGAACTATAACGAAATATTGAATAAAAATATAATTATTCATTTAATACAAATTACTTAACTACCGCTTACTGAAGCAATTTGTATAAAAAAATCATCATTCACTTTTAGCATCATCTCAAAAATGAACAGAGGGATTTGGTGCTGCTGTTTACAAAGTACGGGCCAAAATTATCGATGCGTGACATGCGTCTTGAAAGCGTGATCGACTCATCGAAAGTTGTGGCAGATATAGTACAAATTCGTCTAACGCAGACATCCATTTAAAGATTAAGCTCTTCAAGAGGATGATATAAAAAATTTAAAGCACCATCAAAAAGATGTTTAACTTATGTTACTGTAATTTATTAGCATTGTTATCCAATTAGTAATATTCTTTTTAAATTTGTTATTAATATTGTATGTAATTCCGAAAGCTAGAATAATTTGATAGCAATTGAGATAAAATTTAGTCAAACATTAGTGTGACTGTAAAAGGGGCGGATTTTGAATTCTTCCAATTACAGATATTTGTGAAGTAAGACTTACATTTGCAAGTGACTATATAACTATGTTAATATTAACTATTGATTGATTTTACAAATCAATATGTATATATATTAATATAATTGTTATAATAAATAAACGTATAAATTTCCTTTACCTTGTTGTTTCGTGGACAAAAACACTAACACATAAACGTTTGTTTTTCAAACAAGAATGACTCGCGCGCAAAAAAAATTATTCTCTAAAGAAACAAAATATTTTCTCACTTAGAAAAATAATCAATGTTTGAACTTCACCTAATAATAAAATAAATCACAAAATATCGATGAGGTTTTCTAGATTAAAGGTCTGTCATTGTGCATTATTTTTCTTTCAATGTTGATCAAATAAACGTTCCCCGTTATTGAATCAATCGTCGTTTCGGACTTCCGAAATCGAAATCTCGGAAGTTCTAGAAGATCCGGCGTGAAAAAGGTAGATGTCGAATGCCACCACGATGATGATGATGATGATGATGATGATGACGGAAGGAAAAAGAATGAGACGTGTGGCAAAGAGCAATGTAGTCGCGCGTATACGTACACGCTAAGTCGAATGTCGAGTGATGCCAAAGTTAAATATAAGCCAAGGCGTCGGGACGCCCAGCCTGGACCGATGATCCAGCGGCGACGCCAGTCTCTTCGTGTTCACGCTCGTTCGTGGCCGCGTGGTATCCGAAGCGCGATCGGTCCCGAGGATCGGACTATCGATCGCTTGTATCTCGATCATCAAAATTACGACCCCCGACGCGGTTTTCGTATTCTCTAATTAGATTTTAATTGTGTGCAATCTGTTTATGGGATCCTTCAACTCGACATTCGAAGACGAAGGTGAAAATCCTTTTTTATCCCCGTTTCTTCCTCATTTATTTCCATCCCCTTCTGATGAGCTTTACTTTAGATCTTCGATATAAGTTTTAATTAAACATTTTTTGACGGTGAAAATATTAAAAAAACTAATACCCGGAATTGAGGAAAATTTTTTATTGCGCACACCGAGCGAAATTCATGGCAATTTTCAGAAAAAGAAAATCAATTTAATTAACAATTTTCCGCCGAGAAATTATTGTATGTAATTCCTTCTTTAGTGCACTTCTTATGACTTATGTAATTTAATTAACGCGTTTAGCGGCATGCAAAATGCGTAACAAAGATTTTATTGTTTGTGTCGTGGACAAAAACAGGAGATAAGCGTTTGCCTTTGAAATAAGAGCAAGGCAAGAAATTTTTGAAGATGCTTTTTTTCATATTTACCCTAGCAGAAAAATCAGTCTGGATGTAGTCTGGCAGCCGTCATCCAGACTACATCCAGACTGATTTTTCTGCTAGGGTACCAATAATTATTTTTAACTTTGAGAAAATTCTAAACGATGCCTTTTTTATGTGCCGAAATGAGAATTTGTGCACTAAATGATATCAGTGATTAAAATCATTGCGTTACATATTATTAGATTACATAAATTTCTTGAGATTTATTGATGTTCGTCACATGCCAAGAATTAATGAAAAAAAAATCCTTGATATAATTTAAACATTGTTTTTGTAACATTTTAATTGGAAAAAACAAGATTATAGTTATTATATAAAATGATAATTATCGTTAAAATATTGAAAATTACAATTGCCTTATTTGTTAAAAAATAAAAGACAAATTAAGTTATAAACTTTTATATTCATTTGAAAATTGTTTGAATTTTAAACGTTTTAAAGATGAGACATTACATGCTTTATTATAAAAAATGTAAATAAAAAAAGGAATGGAAAACAACACCTCATAATTCTGAAATTGAAATATTCCGAAACCTTTTGGGAATTGAAAAATGTTAAACGATTCTGCCGATTTTGAAACAATGACAATTAACATAGTAGCATAGATTATGTAATGTCGTTTTCTGCTTCATTTGGCGCATCGTCTTTTACTCATTGTTATTGAAATAAATCCCAATTTTATGTACAAGATCGTAAATTTTATTAATACGCGTATTTTTTGCGGTTTTTCTGTTTGAATATTGATTGAAATGTAAGTTTGACTTCGTCTTAAAAGTCGTGTGAAAATTCGCGATAAAAATCGTGTACCTTTTATATCATTAAAAGGAGAGTGACATAGAATTTATAAATCGTTACATAGTGATTAATTTTAAATTCATATTCTTTACTGAAACAAAAAAATCAGTACCCTAAAAAGTACCTACGTTGATATAATATTATTATAACAATACAGTCTATAGAAACTAATGCGACAGTAAATATAAATCATTTAATTTAATATTGAGTTCTAAATATTTTATTGTACATCTAAAAAGGTATTTCATTTCAACAAGAACCATAATTGTTAACAACTTTCCCGAATTTACAGAATTGTCTTTGTGGCTTTTGAAATAGAAACTTTACGACGAAAATGCACGCTGTACAAATGTTAAATTTTGCATGAAAAATGACAATTATTCGGCCAAGAACCTCGCAGTTCTGGTCAGGAAGCGATATAAAGGCAAGCGTAAATAACGCATTGTCCCCCGGCCAAATACCTGTGTTTAGTGTTATTTATTGGGATTAAAATGATTTTCAAAAAATTACATCTCATAAGTTTAGTGTCATTTATAAAAATAGAAATCGTGCTATATTTAGACGACCTACACTCGGTATCCGGCCAAAAAGTTGAAGAGCGACGGACTCTCCATCCCATTAAATTGTCGAACCCGAACTCTTTTTTCATCCGCTTTAGAGGAGTCATTTTTTCAATATTATACTTAGATATTTTTTCGCAAAAAAATCGACAAATTTAAATGACAACTTTCTCGCAATTAATCTTAGATAAATATTTTAAATCGAAACGTTTGTAAAATCAACTTCTTTTTTTAAATATTTGTAATTAAATAAATATTAATATTCAAGAAATTGTTTCCTCAGATTATATATAATTCATGACATGATTAATTATATGGATTCAGACTTGAGATGTTTTCAAATTTAAATTTTGATTAAAAACATACTTTTTGTTATTTAATAAAATAATTCAATAATTTATTGAATTTATTTTTATGCATTTATAAAATTTGTTTTATAAATTTTATATTTATTTAAAATTTACATAAACTTTGCATTTTTCTTGCAGAAAAAGTATGTTAACGAAACAATATAAACTTGTTAACGTGACGTAAAACTTATTTTGACACTCAACGGTACACAAGACATAAATTGCATGGAAATAAAAAATCCCGGCGACAAAAATTGGCCTATTGAATGATCTAAATAAGCGATTGAGTACAACGTCTGGTGTTGTACCGAATATTTATAATATTGCCTTTACGAAAGCAAAGGCAAATGAAAATTTGAAAATGCTGGCACGCACGCAAATACATTTTGCTATGCTGTCAAGTCCTGTCACGTTTATGCGACCGAAAATTTAACGATATGAATGAATGAACTTTCAAGTTGGACTCAATTTCGACAATCTTGAGCTTAATGCACATTTTGTTGTATATGTTATTCAGTTAAAAATATAGTTGCAGGATAATAATTTTGGAAGTTCTGAGGCTGTTTATGCCTTTGGATTGCTCAAACCAAATAAATTTAGAACCGAGTTCCTATCATTTGTTAAAAAGAATATTCTAATTTTAATTGTATTAAATTAAAAATAATAAAAATAATCTAAAGGATATTCCAATTATTAACGATGATTGGTATTCGAAATTTCAGAAGCGATGAAATCGTCGCGTATCGATAACAAAAACGAAAAGTAAAGAAGGAGGATGTCGCAGCCTCCACAGCGACCATCCGGGCCCTACAGGGGAAGTCCCGGTCTAGGCCCGAGTTCAAGTCCCGGGCCAAGCGGATGGACCCCGAGGCCGAACGGACCGAGTCCGTTTCGACTTGGATCTCCGATGTACGGCCCTCCTTCTTCCTCCCATCCCGCTGCTCCGAACCGAGCAGGTCGACCTGGTCTGTCGACGCCGACTCCCACATCTACCCCTCGATCGATATCCTCGCCGATATCCTACCCTGCGACGATAATACACCCAATGAGTCCTGTACCCATCGGGGTGCCTATTTCGCCGGGGATGTCGCCAGTTTTTGGATGCCCTACAACCGGCTACATTCAGTGCCCTAGACCTAGGTGGCCTTCCCCACTTCCGCCAGGAAATGTCGCGCCAAGGCCTTACATACCAATGCAAATGCAGGTACGATTACCTTCTTATTATCCTTAATTATTTAAGTCAAATTAAGGAAAGTAATATTTCATTTTATAAATTAGTTTTTTTATTAGTTTGTTTGGAGGAACAATCTTATATATATAGGCATATATTTCTTCAACCCTTCTTTAGATTGTCTTTTTTTACAAAGTATTAACGTATTTGTAAATATAAACCAGTTGTACTATTAGAGAATTGTTTTCTGCAATTCCAATATATTATTTCAACATATATTTAACATATAAACTTAACAAAGCAATTAATGTTTTAATGACAGAAATATATTTCCTCATGAATATTTGTTTATTTTTTTCTCCAGAGTCCTTTAGTAGGTGGATCAGCTTCTCCCTTGCCTTATGGACCGCCTGAATACTTGATTGCTCCTTATAATCCTGGTGATTATGAGTTCGTGGGGATACCCCTAGATCCAAGTCAAGGAGACGACACTGATTCCGGACCTAGCACGGCTGAGATCATTGCCAGTCAAAGTCAGGATTACGTTGATGAAAAATTAGCCGAATACCAGGCTACCATTCAACAACTTCAAGGTAAGTTCTATTTTATTCTTATATAAATACATTAACACAACACATTAATTAATTACCAAAAGTGTATTATTCGCTTAAATTAATTGCCATTCTTTTACGTTGATAAATTTGATATTATTTCAACGAATAAAAATTCTTGAATTGCGTCGATTGACGCATTGACTTTGGTCTCGGATCTTTCAATTACGTGGGAGTTAAAATCAAAATAAAATTGAAAGCCAGCGGGAGGAGGTACCAATGATCAATAAAAAGATCAAAAGTATTCAATGAAAAATAATCAATGAAAAAGCGCCATTGAGGAATAACCAATAGAAATTTATGAATAGGAAAATAATGACGAATTATTCGATAATACAATCGGTAATTTATAAAGTATTTAGTAAGATCAATTTAAAACTAATTTAATAAATAATGCATGAATGATAATATTAATGACAATAATAATGACAATTAATATTAATGACAGTTAAGAAATATTAAAATAAATATTAGGAATTAATTTATATTACTTCTTTCTAATTATTATTTTTTTTGCTAACACTTTCTGAAGACTTATCGATTTAAAAGAAAATATCTTATATATTGATATGACTTCTGCAATTAACAATAGCAATTATAATGTGCGAACGATTATATTTAATTATGACGATTAGAACTGCACGATGGATTAAAAAAGAACTTTTCATCATAGCTAAATCGAGATCATTGGTACTTGGGCATTGATAGATAAATACATGAGTGCTGCCGAAGCATTTAGGCGCCCTGACTAAATTTACAGGACGCGGCGGCCTCGCTGAATGTTTCATTCGTTAGACAGCAAACAATATGATGAACTCTCAAAGTATAGAAAAAAAAACTGTTAGTGCCGTCGAAGTTACTGTTGAGAACAGAATGGAGTGCAACTGTTCGAAATGCATTTCAAACGTGACAGCCATGTCAATGTCTACGATTACTTTAGCTATGCACTTATCTTTCCTTGTTGCATTAAGAATGCTACTAATTGAAAACAAATGTCACTTGTTAATTCATTTTCTCATTGCTCTATTATTACAAAATTATCGTGCACGAATTATGTAAATGAATAATACAATTTACTTTTTAAAATAAATTTAATGCGTGAAAAATTATTTATTATAATTTATATCTATTTTATATTATTATAATAACATTTAGACCAATTACTGTAATTAATAGTACTTTTTATTACACATTTTTCACACGTATCAAGAGCTTGATAATTTTGATGAAAATTAATATTTGTTACTTAATGGAATATTAACTTTATTCGTGGTAATGTTATAATCATTATTTATTACAATTTACTAATCCGGATAAAAGTGTTATCTCATGTTGGAAACATACATCTTCGAACAATTAGAGCATTCTTGCTATTTTAATCTCGAAAGGTTCAATTTATAAAATCCCAACGTGAAAACTTTCTTTTAAACAATCAAAAAGGCAGGAATAATATAGAAATAATAAAGTACGTTAGACATTTACATCTAAAATTGTTCACCAAATTTCAATATTTCGCCCAATTAAATTCCATTAAAACATGAACAATTTCAACCCTTTTGTGTATTGTTAGAAAGTCACATCCTCTAACGCAACTAGAGCACTCTTGCTATTTTAGTCTTATTTTAAACGCTGCCGTTCAGATGATCACGTATTTTTCTCACACAAATGTAAAAAATCGAATAATGTCCGTTTTCATCTAATTTAAAATAGTTGCCTCAACAGAATAAGATAATTCTTGTTTTTTTTTTTATTTGTTATGTATCAACCCTTTGATATGAATGAATCCTCACAAAGTCGACATAAATTAATATTGGATTTAAAGTGGTGACGCTGATTATTTAACAGCTTTGGATCGTCAAACAAAATATTTCGTTTACACTTACATAAAAAAATTTAAATGAGAATTGTAATATCTAAAATTTTACTTCTAACAAGCTTGATTTTAAATACCGAACTTTTTTTATTTTATACAATAATTGTATATCAAAAATCGTATAGAATATTTGGAGAACGTTGAGCCGAAGTTAACAGAAGTTCGCGGTGTCCTTTATTTGAACGTTTAATTGACGTCAATTATCCATACGCGAACAGTTACGCGTACTCTGCCACGTGACTCGACAAACGTATTGCAAGGAAGCAAAATAGATTGTACCATATACCGTGGACTACGTGTTTATAAATAGCAATGACGAGCACCTGCTTCAGCCATTCACGTCCGATTCGTCGTGCAGGCGCTGCAGGATGAGTCGACGGACTATTGCTCCGATAAACTTTCGTCAATGGGATCTGTCTTGTGTTTGTGCGTTTATTTATAATTTTTTTTTTTTTTTTTTCATGACAGACGATACGGAACTGCGAAACAAACGTAGGAAGCAATGAATAATTCTAAAGGATAAAACGCAATTTGTTTCTTTCGCGCGGAGTTATAGTTGTAAATTAATTACTTTTGTAATACGCGAGATTGAAATCTTCAAAGTGGAAAATACTTCGAACGACGTTAATTCATTCGCGTTTTTTTTTTTCTTTTTCGACGCTTTATTTAATTTATGCGCACAATAGAATGGTATATGAAAAATGAATTTATTAGATACGGATATACCAAGGGAAATTTATTACTACACCGGAGAGAAAAAATTGGAAAAAATTGAAAATTTTCGTTGCAATGTTGTGGACATGATTTATAAAAATAAAGTAAAAAATCATAATATTTAAAAAGATTACAAATGTTTCTTGTACGAGTACGTCAGTATGTCAATTAATTTACAACATCCAAAACAAATATACATTTCATAACTCATTAAATCATTATGAAGAATGTTCGAATTCGTTCAATGATTCACTACTTAAACACTGATTTACAGTAACATTTTTTATCTTATATTTTTTAAACAAATTACATGTACAAATTATATAAAAATTTATTTATAATGCATTTGTTCGTACTTTAAATATTTATTCCATTAACAAATTTTTGAACTGTTTCAAATTAGACTAATGTTGAAATAAGATTAAACTTGAATTTTATATATAGCAATACAATTCTCATTTATTAATCGAAAATAAGTAAAATGTATTCTGCAAGTAATTATACCTCAAACGAACATAAATGATTAATGGTAACAAGACGAAAACCACAAGACAAGTAGCTATAAGGAACTAAACGTGCAACTATATAACTCGGTTTGAAATCTGGAATACATTTGATCAGTGAATCACAACTGCATATAATACAATATTGAAATGACAGTCACTGCATCACGTACACGCGCAACATCTTCTGGATAATTAGTCACGCAAAACAAATTGCCTGTAAAGCTCCCTTGATTCGCATTGTGGTTGATATACGTTCACCCCACAATGCTACTATTACAACACGAATGACCGTCGTCGCAGAAGTATGCACTTGAACAGTAGTATTAAATAATGTCAATGAAAAGATATCAATCAGGAGTTATCGATAACGAATAATGAGGGAGTCTAAAAAATAAAAAAAAAATATAATTTCACGAGAAATTATCAATGTAAGATCATTAGTGATAAACAGTTGATGAAAGTTTATCAGTGAGAAATTCTGAAAAATGACTTATCAATAAAAACTTACGGATAAAGTATAAATCATTTAAAGGGAGAGAAAAGATCTAATAAGAATTACAAGCATGTTAGTATAGTGGACACGTATTTGAACAAATGAAAAAATTACTATCCTAAGTTAGTAGTATATATCAGTTTGTCGACAAATTATTGTTTGAAAACAGACAATTGTAACCTTTCACGTTGAGTTTTAGATTTTCAAAATGGTTATTTTTAAACTCCCCCCTATGTTAAACTCTTACTTGATTGTTTTTCTCTATATTTTCTTTATTTTATCAGTAGGTGAATCATTTCACCGTATTTATTTCAAGATTAAGAAAGATATATATAAATAACTTGCAAAGTTAGTTTTATTGATATATAATACATAAAACTATTGTTCCCCTCGTCTTAGACATATAATTAACATTAAACTCAAGACGGACTTTATAAAAAAAATTATACTCCTACATGATTAAAACGACGTAGTAACTTTTTGTCTACATTTTTTAATGCAGGAATAAAACTAAAAAATATGAAATATAGTGAATTGAAATTGATCGCTATTAAATTATTAATTAAAAAAATGTTGTCTAAAATAAATATTAATACAAAATTAAATTACAACATATAACAAATTATACCCAATTGCGTACTTAAAATATTCTTTCTCTATTCTTATTTGAATGTTTCAATTTCATTCTTAAATTTTTATCCACTTTCGCAAAATAGCCGAGAGATAAATTTACAAAGTACTACACCAGACTAGTGCATTTATTTGCTATACCGCACTTGACATGTACATTGTTGCATTTGTACGGTTGCTAAAAGTGTCAAAGGCAATTTAGCGGACGGTCAGTTAGAATATTGCCGCACGAATCTTTGACACGCGGAACAAGACGACGCCTATTATTACCCAATGCGACTAAGAAGAACCGGATCAAATGTCGGCAGATATTATTTAACTTGAGAAACTTGAGTTTCATTGAATAATAACAAAAGGACGGGAACTTGAATTTCGATTTCACAGTCGATCGTCGTACAGCAGAAGCGTTACAACAGAATCAATACTCATTGCGGTTGTATTACACGTGCGAGTCTTATGGTGTACTTTGTTCACAAGGGTTCGCGAAAATGGGTCAAGCAGGTGTTTCTCGTATTACAAATGAATTTGGTATGTGCACGCAATCCCAATTTTCCTCATATTTTTCGCATTAAATCATTCGGAATTAATTAAATTAAAAGCGCAAGTTCACATAAAATTAAAACCTATAGGATTATCATGTGGCAGGTAACTTTTTTTAAGAAACTTTTCGCGTGCAATGTTCAAAATTAGTCTGTGGAATTGTAAAAAAAGAATCGTTAAAAATTTAATCGTATAAAATGAAAAGTATTATAAAATTGTATAAAATATTTGGAGACTCTGATGAAAGTTATTGAAATTAGAAAAAAATTGCAAATAATTAAATATAATACATTCATAAGGTAATAAAATACACTTGCAACAAACGTATAATTAAGACTGACTGAAAAATATTTTTTGTTTAAAACATACACGATAATTATATTTTAAAACAATTATTTTTTATCAATCACGCGATTTTCCATTTTTATTTGTCGGTCCATCCAATCGTAATTCGAATGTAATAGTAGAGCGGATCAATTATGAAATATCTTGCGCGTCGTTGACATTTAAATCAGCCGTTGCACGCACCAAAATAAACCCCTTTCCGCGCCAGTCAGACAGGGTTTACTGTCTGTTGAGTATTGTGAGAAGCGTGCATTTTTTGCGCGGTGCTTGTCGATTGCAAATCATATATATTGTGGGAAGTGCGACAGCTTTTTTTTCCTGCGGGATGCGCATGGATAGGACGGTAGGGCTGCCAAAATGACGCGGAATATAAAGTAGAGGATACCCGCGCACGTGCACGCCCTCGTGTGCGCACCGTGTGCGTAACCCGTTTCACATTGACCCGACTGGTTATGCAACAGTGCTCGGCGTTGTTTAAAGTGTCAAATAGGAGTGAAAACTTTCACATATTATAGTTGTACAGGCATGTCATTGGTCTAATGGTTCAAAACATAAATTTTTATTTCAAAAACAGTAACTTTTATTGAAAAATTAACATGTATCTGATATAAACTCAAATACAGTAGTATTGTTTGTCATATTTTTTTTAAGTGTGTATTATTAAAACTATGATTTAATATTATACATTATATGTCAATGTCAGTCATTTTTATTAATCTTTTCTCTCCGTGTACAATTGATGCAATAGTGAAAGTCATAAAATTAAAACCATTGATATTGTTTCAACTGTCACAATGGCATTTTTTCTCCCACAAAGCTACGATTAAACTGTTGAAATCTAAAATGAGTATATATTTAAATTAATAATACAAAGGTTATTTATTCATTTTTAATAAATGTTTAATTCAGATACATATTTATTTTTCATTTAAATAATATAATTATCCGAAATAAAAGTTATCAAAGCCTTGTAGTTGCTCGATGGACATGAAGTTTTGTATTCTTTTATGGGTCCAATGGCTATTTTTATAGTTTGTAATATTTATCTCTATTTTTTCATTACTGTTTGGAATATATTCGGCTGCTTTGAATTTTTGATTAGATAAAAAATGACCTTGTGCAATTTTGTAATAAAATTGTTTTCCAATTGTAACCGAATTAACATTTACGACCCGACTGTTTTATGTTTGGTGATTAATTAAAATTTCTGACAGTAGTATAATAGACGTTCAATTTTTATTGTCAAGAAAACAATAAAACTTCATTTCAAATTATACTATTGAACCCAACAATTTCAAGTCTGAATAATAAAATAATATTTTTTATTGATATCAGTGACTGTTTAATGAAGAAAAGTTTGTTAACAATCCAAATAAGAATGTGTGAAAATTTAAACTTATTTATGAGCAAATAACATTTTTATTGTATATTTGCAAACGGTTTCTAGTATGATACGTTTCCATTTTATCACCTTCAAAATTATGTGTACTTATGATTCATTTATCTTCAACGAATATAATCATTCTTAAGGATAATTCAACGCACTTGATTTTTCTACGTACTTTTATATCAGATAAATTAAAACAACATTGAACGTATTAGATCATCTCACAATTTCAATTAATTTTTAAGCAATTGCGTGTGTATTATTATTTAGATAAGAAACTGAGAAATTATATTACGTGTAGTTATAAAATAAGAATCGCAAAATCACAATTAAATATTATAATTACAAAAACCTTCAGATAAAATATTATAATATTAATAAATAATACATAAAGTAAAATATAAAACATTACGATTCAATTATAATTGTTTGTTACCAAAATTTAGACATACTTTATAAATTTATGTAAAATATAATCATATATAATCATACAATTGCAATTAAAATTGGTTGAAGAGTTTCAATACATTTTGGGAGGCTTTAAAACGGCATTCTCCCGAGGATAGAGGAGATATAAGGAAATAACCCCTCTTCATATTTCTCGCTTGCCGCCACCCACAGCCAGTCATGCTAATTGACCGAAAATATTCTCAGTGTGTACTCCGCGTTCAACCGACGTGTGATGCAATTGAGAATTCGGCGTGCGTGCACCTCATAGCTAGAGCAACAACAATAAGGGTTGCTTAGCAAGAGCAGGGCTGTGCAAGTTTGGGGTGCAGAAAGTAGAAGGAAAGCGGCAGGTTGGACTGGCAGGAGGCTGCCAGGACGGTAGGAGGCAGGGCGCGGTAGTGGAATCGAGCAAGGAGAGGACGCAACTCCAGACTAAGCCGGCCAACCAGTCACCACCAGTATCGAACCGGCGCTCGCGCGGTCAGCACCATTGTTGCGACTAATTTCGTGCACATTTTTTCGCACGCCTTTTTTCCGTACAACGCGTGGCACATGACAGCTGGCCGCAGACACCAGCTACGTTATTTCCAAATTAATGAAATAATTATATCAAACTGGCGAAGAGCTGTTCGAATCCTGCTAAAACCTTGAGGGTTATGTTTTATCGTAGATATGATAAGGAAGCAAAGGTGAAGGTTACCGGGATAAAAAGCGCAGTGATACTATAATCAGATGGTGACGAAAGGGTGAACCTTTTTTTTTAATGATTGAATCAAGGATATTATTGTTGGACGAATGCTAAGATTCTTACGTGTTCCTAGATCTGATTCCTAGGTGAACGGTACCAGATTGTGTTTACGAAAGAAAGGTGTGGTTTTTACTAGTGCTCATTGATATTAGTCTATTTCTCAATCAGACAAATGAATTTTCACCAAATTTCGATCATTATCTTCCGTTATTAGAAGATATATATCAGTAGAAAAGGATAGGACGAGGAATTTGAAGCCAAAATTCAAAATCATAAATGGTTTTTCAAAGAGTGCGCAGGATATAAACCGGAACGAAAATGTGCGACGAAGATGAGGAAGACCTTAGTCCGGTTTCTAAGAAGGTGAAAAACGTTGCAACCGGCAGCGATGACGGTCCACGTGGTCACTTGCGGGATCGCGTCAGCTTTTTCGAGCAGGTCTGGTCTCCCAGGAGCCAGAGGCGTCAGGAGACTGTCGCTTCCGGTGATGATTCTTCGTTTGAGGAGAGTTACGAGAGGTTGGTGGAGGAAGGTGAGCTCAATGGAGCCAAGGTGGTCAAGTTTGAGAAGATCACGGTAAGGAAGAGCCTGAGGGAGATGAGCTTGCCGGTGCCTGGTCAGGAAATCAAAGGGATTGCCGGGACTAGTGAATCTTGTAGAACTACTCCCAGTGATTCGGCCTATCAAAGTCACAGCCACGCCGGTTTTCAGGGGGGTAGTTCTAAAGGCAGTTCCGTGGCTTCGTTCGGAAAGTTCCCATCGGAAGAGAGCCTGTCGGTACATTCCAAGAAGGCAGCTAGTCCTAGAAATCCTAGTGCAATGGAAGACCGGTCGTCTTCCGAGTGGTACATGGAGTATCGTAATCAAAGTTTCCATAATATTACCGCGAGGATGGATATTGTTAGAAGCAGGACGGAGTATGATGCACATATTGCACAGATCAAAGGTATTTTTCGTTGCGTAATCGAGATGCTTAAAGGAAAAAGATTCAAGGAGATAGTGTTTTTAAGATTTTCGAGTTTTTGTTTCATTGTGTCTACTGATTTTTTGCAATGTAAACGCGAGATCGGTTGATGGACAAAAAATTTTAGGCCTGATTAATAGGCGGTGCAAAAAGTAAAGCATTGAATTTGGAATTTAACAAGTCTTAAAGTTTTAGGAGGTAAATGATATCCTGCGATTATTGTATAACAACTCTGTAATAACGATAAAAAAATCAAGAAATATCGTATTTAAAGAAGCTTCTATGATACCATGTTGATAAATTTAAACATTTAGTTACAAATAATTAAGCATAATATATAAATAAATTTCAGATAAATTCAAAATAATTATCAGATAATTATTATATATAGAGATACAGTCATCGAAAAAGAAAAGGAACAACAAATGATAGGAAATTTTGATGACATTCATTGAATGTTGAAAGACTTTAGAGTGATAGAGACGCTGAACTTTCATTCATAAGGTGCGGTGTGAAATGTAAACAACAATTATGTCGAACTGGTTTTAGCTTCCAACACATTACATTATCATGATGTTAATAATTATTTCAGGGCATGCTCATGATTAAATTTGAAAGATCAATAAATAAGTAAACAAAATTATTATTTGAACATTCAATTAATTAAATGGCTTATAATTGATCATATTGACCTAATTTAATCTTCATCCGACAAATGGAATAGTACAGTGAACCAAATGAAATAAGATATCGGTTAAAATGGAAATGACATAATCTATTGAAAACGCAATCTTTTCAGATATGCACAGTGATTTAAACTGTAATTCTAAACTTTTCATGCATGGGCGCTTCTATTGTATCACGTACAAAATACCTAATTTATGTGGCAATTTCAATGAATTTAAAATAATTCAGAAAAATCATCAAAATATTCTCTTTTCGTGCCCTTTCATAACAAAAGATTATCCTTTCCTCCGAATTTAGTTTACCGTTTCATTTCTAACAATGAAATTTAGTTCAGACACTTAAATTATTCTTATATCAACTAAATTTCAAGTATTTCAATGAAATATATTTTTAATTTGACCAAAAACTGATTCATTTAATTATCATAGTTTCAGGTTTATAGTTTTAAATTAATGCTGACTTGAAATTATATTCCAAATTAAAATATTGCTGTAACATTTGCGGATTAATGAGGCAAATACTAACGTTAACATCGTCAAAATGAAGTTCGATAAAGAAATTGATAAGATATAATTGTTGACGAGAAAGATTTGTATTACGTAATACTGCAGTAAATGAAATAAATATATAACAGACCATTTGTTTGCTTATTAAATTGTTAAAGAAATAATTTTAGTCTCACATTAAATGTCGCGTAAACATCTGAAATTTTTATTCAATTTTGCAGCAGTTATAAGGCGAACCTTGGCGTGAACCTTGTCAATTCATTCATATAATTTTCGACGTAAATTTTTGCAGAATTCGTAAGCATTTCTGTAAACAATTTTTTTTTGTTCATAATTGATCATAATTATTCATCTGCGCTTCATCTCTTCTTTTTTCGTTTGTCTTGCAAGTAAACACACGCACGATAACCACTTTCACTCGTATATAACAGCATGCATAACGTGTTCGTATAGTTTAGATAAGAAAAATTTCCATAACATTTGTATTTAATTAAAATGACACTGTTTATACACTGAGAAAAATAATATAGTAATCTTGGACTCTATGTGTTCCTGTATAAAATAATGCTCGACAATGTGACAAGAAGTACAACAGTTCTGATAATTGGTACTTGAAAAAGTGACACCGTTTACCAGACTGTCTGGCAAAGTTCTTAACATTGGAGCATAGAGTCTCAGAATGCCAGAAAGTATAGTAACTCTTATTATTTTATTTTTCTCAGTGTATGAGTGATATTAATTCAATTTTCAATTTTCCACCAGTAAAACGACAAAGTGTTATAATTTCCCAAATTATGAGTTACCGAAAATTCTCATCGAGATTAAATTAATAATTAATTCATCAGGTTTCTTTTCTGACATTTTCCGCATTGCAGAATTTAGGATAAGCGCGGAAAAATGAGTGACTTTCGCGTTAATAAATACGAGCGAACCTCGGAAGAGAATTTATAAACACACCTATGATTGATTATGAAATAAATACTAAATTAAATTATTTATTCCTATAAATTTAATGGAATTTCTGTAAATTTATTGGAATAAATACTTTAATTTACCAAGTGTTTAATATCGCATCATCATTACATCCATAAATTGTTATATTTAATCTTTAAAAATATCAAAATATCAAAAAAAAAACATGAAAATATGATACGAAACAAAACAAAAACAAAAAGAAATTAACTAATTCATAATTAGTTGTTAATTATTAGAATACCCTTCGATTAAAACTTGCAAATTTAATACCGCTGAAATTCACAGGAGACTTATAATAGTTTTAACACCGGTAGATTTAAAGTTGTGTCGTGTATTTAAAAAGCATTCTAAAAGATAAAGATACGGGCCAAGAACTGCTGAGCTTGTAATCTCTTTAGTGCCAGTTGCGAAGAGGATTACTGGCAATGCCAGGATCGATGTGCAGCAATGGTCAATTAATATGCATGTACCTATTCGCCAATATCATTTCTATCGATTTCCTCACGCGCCTTATACTTGGCGAAGTGTTTTAAGTTTGATTTCGGTGGCTATGCAAAATAGCACAACGAGCTTGAATTATTCATAATTTTTTGTAATCCGAACAAACTTACGGTCTACGTTGAAATAAACGCGGGCGTTATTCGCGTCGTGTAAAACCGAGGGGGGAGGGGGGGAAGAGGATATAAAATTAGAGGGTTGCATTTTTCAGCGAGTACGTTCCGCTACATCAATTCGCTTAATGGGGACTCTTTTCGAAAATGCAATAAATAAAGTTGTCATTCATAAACTTCCATTTATCACTGCAAGAGTATCCGGAAATTAAACGTTACATTTTAAATAACGCGCCGACGGTGGATAAGGGAACGGTTTAATTACATTTTTCAAGAGCATATTTTTATGATATCCAAGAAGATAATTTCACACCGCAACTTTTCAAACCGATCGGACTGATGTTCGCAATTTATAACACGCGTATTATTACAATCGCATTGCAAATATTCTCCTGTTCGATTGACAAAAGCTAATTTTACTCTAACTTATGTTTTGAAGACATCTCAGTTTTTCAATAAAGATCACTGTTTCAAACAAAAAAAAAGTTTTTTAATAGGAAAAATTTCTTTTAAGTATAAACATAAATGTTATTTATTTATTATTTTCCGTCACATTGTTTCCAGTGTATAAAAAAGTGTAATAGAAAATTTAATATAATAACAATCGGTTTGTAAACTTTGCACGAGATGTGGATTATCGTGAATTTCTCTGAATATTCCCGAAATTCCCTAGGGAGAAAAAAAGTAGATCTTTACATCCCTCATAACCAAAAAAAAAAAAAAAAATTGCCCAGCTCATAATTTCTTTTATAATATATTACAAATATATTACAAAAACCTGCAATCTCATGATATTCTATCATTCCAAAAACGACACTTTTTATAATTACAATACATTGCCGAACCGATCTCGTTGTTACAACGTTATTCCATTCGCCAAAATGGATTCATTTTTCCGATTACGCCTGGTCTGCGGAGCGCGGCGCGCCCAAAATCCCGACAGTTAAACAGCCGCATTATATTCATACAATTCGAAACCAGCTCTCGCCGTGACATTCGAACCTTGCCCCATTTCGGCGAAAATAAATCGTGCTTTGCGCCCGAGCGCTTGTCTCGTAATCTAGACGTGAAACGCAAACACGCATAATGCCCGGAGATCGCGCAACGGTCACCGGTTTGACATTCGCACGATGAATACGATAATCGTTTGACGTTTGACGGCATTCTTCACTGTCACGTCTTTCGCACGATGTATCGCCGGGCTCTGGTATTTAGGAATGTGCGTATTACGCCGCGCCGTCCACGTGAGTACGTTGCCGCAGATGGGGTGGAAAGCGCAATACGTGTAAACCGGTATATCGCGCGGCCGTTTCGTTCCGAGCGCGCCACTCCAGCCCCTCGACATTTCGGCCCTCCGCGCGGCTACGTGGCGTCCCCCGTAATACGGCCCCGAGGGGGCGGCCAGCTCGACGTCTATCTGTCATTACGCAAGATTTGTGCCCGTCGTAACCCTAGTAAGAATTGTCAGGGTTTACCCGAATTAAAATCCGGGAACCCATCAAGGCAAGCCCAACGGGCGTTCCGAGAAAGGGTAGCCCAGTCTGGGTGTTTGGCAGGGCCACTCCGGGTTTGCCGATATTGGGTAACCCTATACTGGTCCCAGTCTATGTAATCTAATCTGGGCCCTAGTTAGTTTTGTAACGCCTTACCCAGCTATCCCCCGTACCGGGCAATAGCCCGGGCTTTTATAGGTCCTTACTAGTTGCACTTAGAAAATGCCAACCTAGGGCCATTACGGGTATTTTTTGTATAGGCTTAATAGGGGTATTATCAGGTGCACCCTAAACAGGTAATCATACTCCGGCACAAAGTGGGTATGCCCAGTTTGATCAAATTTAACATTACATAATTGATAGAAGATATATATAAATAATATTTTACAATTTTTTTAAGGTGACATGTCAATGATTAGCCAAATCACTAATGTAAAAAATTCTAAATATGTTAAACTTTTTACGTATGTTGCATTTAAATCAATTTATATTTCATAATATATTTAAAGATATCTTATCAAAGAAGTTATGTTAATTGGCATACAAAAATCTAAAAGAACCAACCTTGGCAATGACTAGGCCCTATGCGGTTTTGCCCATCTGGGCATTGAGCAGGGGAGGTGTTACATACCTAGCAAGGACTCAGGTTAAACCCATCCGGGGCCAGTAAAGGCCCTAAGTCGAAAACGAATTTACCTACCTAGGGCTCGGATTTTACCCGCATTCAATGCTTACTAGGGTAAGCCAACCATGTCGGCGTAAACTTGCGCCGCCAAAGAGCGCCGCGAAAGCCCAGGAAATGGAGACCGTGGAAAGACGCCCGGGATCGAAGTGTTCGAGGGGGGGGGGGGAATAAAGCGTCTCGGTATATTCTTGACAAAGCTTACGCTCAGACAAATTTTACTTCCCTCTCATCCCCCACCGCCCTTAAGATTTTTATACGGTTATGGATAAGCTGCGAAATCGTGTTCGGCTGGGACGGGGGCACGGGGGTAGGGGGGGGCTTTATTTTTCAAGAAGGCAGTAAAAGTTTTACGTTAATAATCGTGGAAAAAGCGTCGCGGTACCGTGGTGAAATGCTGCCAGAAAATTGCGCCGGTTTTTAAAGTTTATATACGTGAACTAATGTGACAATTGTGGAGCGGTGGTTTTTTTTGCAGTGTAACAATGTCTACTTTTTTTCAGCCGGATTATTTTAATAATAAGTTGATTTTTGCGCTTATCATTTCGATAATAATAATACTTTTCCTGTGCAAATTTCACAATTTGTTGTATGAATGTCTAGTCTCAAATAAACTATTATTGCGAGAAAGATTACTAATGTTTTAATTCATTGATAATATAGTGATTTATGTTTACTGATTGCTTATCTTATTTATTGTTATTGTATACAAAAAGAGCGCGAATTTCGAATGTAAAGTTTATGCTTTGTTGCAAACCAAGTTTGCTACCGTATAATCTACTTTTGAAATCATTATCCCCTTGTTCTATTGAAAACAAACACTTATCCAATAAATTTAATTATCGGAACAAATGACATATTTACAACCGACATAACTCTTTCCTCAAACATAAATTTCTTTTAATTTAATTGCAGTACTTGTCCTTATTTGTTACTTTTTATAAATTACGCTCTCTAATTCAATTAAAAGCTGCAACATTTCTTAGGAAATTTCTTAAAGTTTGAAAAATAATAAAAATAACGCTCTTTCTTTATTGCTTGCCCGGTTAATATTTATATCACATTAAATCTGTCGCGGTGGAATATAATTTAAAATTCCGCAAATCATCCCCGAAAAGTAGGCGAGCGGACTTATCGCCGCGATCCAGGATATCATTCCATAAAGTTCCAATAAATAAATTACCATTTGGCACCTTATAAATATAAAATTGCCAATTTATCACTTAGACGATTCCAACGGAGCGAGTTGGAAAAATGGACCGAGTCGGTGAAAATTTCGGCCGCTCGAAATAAGCGAGTTGCCTGAGCATATGCGATATCAGTCATAAGCTATGAAATCCTAAATCTTGAGAGTCGCGTATCGCAGTATCCGCTATATTTATCTATCGCGCGTTATACGCCCAAGCTGGCTGCGCGCGATACCGACATAAATTATATTTCTATTGCCTTGAAAAATGTGAAAGGATTTTCTGCCGACAATATAAAGTGGACGCTTAGTGATTTAGCGTCAGTTTTTCCTTATAAAGTAGCCGTTACACCGAATTTACATGATGCTCCGGCCACTTACATTAATACACCCAAAGCAAAGCAAATGCGCAAATTTATATTTATTTCGCGCCTCTTACGCAAATTGAATCCGAAATTGTCCAACGTCACGGATGAGTAAACTGTGCGATGAAAAATGAATAAAGATTCACTTTTAAACGTATCAACGGTAGGGTTTTAGTTTGCCAAAACTACCTAAATTGCATGCCGCTTATATGCGTCAAAGTAGAATAATAACATTTGTCTTTCTGGGACAAGACGAAACCTCCTAAATTTTCTTCAAGATAAGATTACACAACCCTAAAGAGCCGTTCGATTTGAGAGTGATATTTCCTATAAATTTGTAACGTATACACGGAGAAAAAAGTATTCGCTTTGGTAGTTAAATGAGTTTATCTAGCATTTTTTAACTAATTTAGTAAGAATTTATTCTATTTGCAGAAGGACCTAGGTATTAAATCGACTAAAATGAATATTTAAGCGTTACATAAACTGTATGGCTGATTCAACCATACACTTATCTTATGGGGACTGAACATAACCTCAATATGGCAACGAAAAGTAAAAATTATGGCAAAACATACCAAAGTATTTGAAAACACGATAAGTTTTACTGTGCTCGCAGGGTAATTTTTCCCACATTGTACAAATGGCTTCGCTTTTTTTTTTTTTTGTTTTTCAATGTGCTCTTGGAGTGTACAAATTTTTATAATCCCAATTACTCGCTCCAAACATTCCCTTATTAACTCTCAAAGCCAATTTAACAAATCAATTGATTCAACCAGATATATCTCTCGACTGAACAAGTGATGCATTTCCGTGATTTTGCATGAAAAATCCTGTAACGTAATAACGCTGCTCGGAAAGTCGAAGCGCGTAATATTGACGAACGATGACTGTGACTTTTATGGTTCGGAGGGTAGTTTATCACTCTGGCTCGGTCCACCAAGCGTATTATGAATCGATTAATCTTTCATATTTTATATTGGCGCTTTATTGAGATTAGTCAGTTCGCGTCGATGAAGTGCTCGGACGAAAAAGAGCGCGTTAATATTTCCGCATAATTGAAAAGCGTGGCTAAACTTTCTTGAGGAGGGTGACGCGGCGACGCGACCATAAAATACAATTTACCGTTGCTTCGAACCTTTCAAAGCTTGACATATCCCAAATATGAGATCATTTATTTTAATAAGCCCCGGCTGAGCGTTGAAAAACTGATGGATTAATTTTCACGCGGCGCTGCAAATGAATTTGATCGGACGAAAGTAGCGGTAATTAACAGAGCCAGGGTTTTTTTTTTTCTTTTTTAAAATACGCATTTGTCGTGGAATATGAAATGTCGCGAATTTCATGCAGATATTCAAAAGATACACTTTAAAACATATGCTGCGACGGCATTAATTTTATGCGCGGTAAAAAAAGAAAAAAAAAAAAGAAAAAGTATTATCTGCGTTAGTCGGAGAGAAGGGTGAAAATGGAGAAGCCGGATCCTGAGATGAAACGAAAAACACGTTTCGCTCTTACTGTTCTTATGCAAATACCGGTGTTCACATAGGTTTTTTTTCTCCTTCTTCTTTTGTTCTTTTTTCCTTTAATATTTACCTGACGGTGTAGAAATATAGCACCGCACATTATGTTTGAATGCTAATTCCCCGGCAAGAATTGGAGTACACACTCGGATTGACACACCGGTGTACAATTTAAAATACATTGTTGGTTCGGACAAAACATTTGAAATCAAATTATCGGATTGGGAGATGACAATTTTGCCAACATATCAATAAATAATAGAATGCTTTTCTAAACAAATTAATGTGCTATTAGTGTCAATATAAATTTGTTTATCGCAGTATTTTATATCCAGTTCAATTTTTTTTTCATACATATTTAACAATATATAACTGATGTTCTATTGTTTGTATACAAACGATGCGTTTTATGATTATATCTATGTTATGATTTATATTATGATTCTGAGAAAAATAAAATATACTCGGAATGAATATTAAAGAAGTCCAATAATTCGTATTAATAATATTAAAATCTTTCGAACTTACTTTTCTTGCTTCAATAATACGATGCCTGAAATTAGAACAATTTTTCATCTAATTATTGACACTTATGTGATAATGAAATTAGAACAATCCAAATTGTTGACACTTACTGTGTGTCGATAGAAAAAAAAGGCCCTAAATGTCACTATCATTACGTATTGTTACCTTAATTGTTACAAACACCTGACGAGAAGGGGAATCGGCATGTTTAACAATAGTTTTACAACATGTGTACATCTATAAAACTACACGTAGGACATAAAAACTTTTATGTCGCCTTTAAAAACGCATAAACCTTTATTAGCATAAAAAAAATGCACCGACATTAAACCAATCAATCTTCCTCCGAAATTCCAATCGCCTACGAAGAAACGAACTTTTGCAGAAACAAACGCAACGTCGAACGCATGAATACCGTTCACACAATTTCTTCCCACCCCCTCCCCTCCGCCCCGCGGACTAAAAAAAAATTTAACTCTTTCCCGGGGCATCAATCACAATGATAACCCGAACAAAACTTCCATCTTCTCATCATCAATTCTCCCGACCATCCCCTCGTCTCCCTCCCTTGCAAAGCACCCTAGCGCCATCTTTAAACCATATACCCTAACAACAATGCCTCTATGCAAGCCACACGTTTTTTTTTTTTTTTTATTCCCAATATTTCACCACGGAATTTCAACCGAACGAGAAATTTGAGTTCCCAAGCAAACATAATTCCCGAACGGCGTTGTCTTGGCAGTGAAAAGAAGGGCGAAAGACAAAAAAAAAAAAAAAAGATGACTAACGATAATGGACGCGCAATGTATGCTTATTTATAGTTATTCCTCGTCACTACTGTTAGAGGCGAGCTTTCACCAAAGGAGGACTGGTATCGACGTGAATTTATCGCTTCGCACCGCAGCCACGATATGCTTTACGATATTGACTCTTTTTCGTTTCTTTACATTCTTTTTTTTCCTCTCCCCCTCTGCTCCCCCCCCGCCCCTCTAGCTTGTTAATAGCGTGTCCTCTATCGCGGTTGCAACGCAAAAGTCAACCGACACCGGGTAGCCTCTGACGTATCGACGAATTTACGAGGAAACGGACATTCGTCGTGAACTCTCTCACCCTCGGTTATTACCCCGACTATGCTAATTGAGATGCAATTAGCATAGAAAGCGTCGACAAACGAGCGCGCTGCTCCTTATTCGCAGTTGCCAAAGGGGTGAAAAGCGTATTTGTCGTCCTATCGACCGCAATTACGTTGCGCGCGACCGCCGGGCTCGCGCTTGCGAAGGGTCTAGAAATCACGTTGCACTTTACGTCAGGATGGCGCGCAGCTTATGCGTATATGCGAACACGAAAAGTACATTGTACCCCGGCTTGTCGCACAGGCAACAATAGCACCCAAATGTCGGCCATCAATATGCGCCCGGGCGAACTTGTGCTGCGCGCCGCTAAACGTACTTATCCAAACACTTTTGTCCGCGTAATCGAATCACGCGTTACGCCGCTTTTCAATTAGTCGCGAGTTTGAGTGCGGCTTTATTCGGACGTCGCGCTCGAGTGTTGAGACGGAAAATTATAGGCCGAGGCCAGGGTGGCTCGTCGAGTAATTTTCTTTTTTTTTTTTTTTCTTCTTTAATTAACTTGACTTTTTCATTGGCCAGTGGGTAACGCTGGTCCACTGGTTTAAATGATCGTGGCAATTTATTCACTTTTAATTCGATGCTAAACTGCCCTGTAATGGGAAGGTAAACGTAAGAGGACGAAATTGGAGAAAGCTTAGGCGTGGAAGGATATTAATGAAGAACAATTATTTAAGACAGTCAAGGATATTTAGTTTTAGTATGTTTCTGCAAGCAGCAAAACGTTGCAACAAAAATTACTATACTTTGTAATAGTATACTTCGCGAATCGTTATTAGAGCAAATTTTATAAATGTAAATATATTACACTCAGAAACAAAAATATGCTTACGTTAAGAAACCTGTGGAAAGAAAATGTTCTTATTAAAATTAACAGAAAATCTATTAAAAATAAGAATATTCAGTTATCATCTGTTGAATATTCTTAAACTAAAAACTACTTTATTCTTTTCTCTAAAACAAATCCATTTATATTTACAAAATTACTATACCAATATAATAATATTTGAGTCGTATATTAATTTTTTTGTTTAACATTATTTTATAAGTTTATCTGTATTTACAGTGATCATATATGGCCATACTAAACACTAAGTTTGATTATATCACACATACATTTTTACTGTAATGGTATGTTAAAATACAAGACATTGTAAACAAACGTGTTTCACGTCATAGTTGTTATACTGAATAGTAATATTTGTTGTAGCTTGTTGCTGAATGTGGATAAATGGACAAGATTCAGATATAGTGAAAAGAAAGTCTTGCAAAAAATTAAAGATGAACATTCAATTTAACCGAAAAACTAATAGTATTTGCAAGAATACTAACTTTTTGCGGAAAACATATCGACCACATAAGCCTCTTATTCCTACACAATCCAGCACAATAATTCTAAACATCCTCTTTCTTTTCTTTTCCTCATTAGCGTACCTTATTCACACTATATCAACTCCCCTTACCAACCCCAAATTCAATGTATTAATCCATAAACCTACAAACAATATACGATATATAAAATGAAAGTTTAACCACGATGAGAACAACTAACCACAGCTAGCCTCATTTTAAACCGAGTTCAGCAACTACAATTATAATCCGAATTTATCCTCCATTCGATTCCTTCGTAAACGAACGCGTCGAGTCATACGAACTGATTGATTACCCATAATTGAACTGGTCGGCGATCGAAAAGTAAGGCTCGAAAGTGTGTAACGGCGAAGATGGCGGTTAGGTTGATTGATGCCCGTGGTCTATTTTTTTTTCTTCTTTTTTAGGCGCGCCACTATTAGCTTATCTTGGTGCGAGGCGTCAAAATAATGGTGTGGATGCGTTACACGGTTACACCTCATTTGGGTCGATGATAATGATGCCCTCCCCGCAACGCAATCCAGAACTCGGCGAATGCACGTGACGTAGATGCACAGGATATACATTATAGCTTATAGTACCGAGCATCCCTGGCTGCGAGGCGTACTCGATACGCGTACATACGCTTTACATTGACTGATTGAGTGGCATTGAATTGAACCAAGGGTGGACCATGACGGAGGGACGGACGGACGGATGGAACTGAGAGACAAAGAGGGACAAACGCAAACTGCCAAATGCCTCAACTCGCCTATTACCATGGATCGAATGTACCATTGTAATTGGAGACTTCGCTAAATTACAATCTATTTTTCTAAGTGCGAGGCTCAATTGTTTGACGCCGATGAGTCACACCTTTAATTAATTTTCGCCGCCCGGACAAATGAGAAGTGAAATGGAATTGCGAAGTAATATTCGTGCTGATGTGTCGCTTTGGATTTGCTATCGCTCGTACTTTTATGACTTTGCAATAATGGAAAGCGATGCGTTATTGACGCTTTTTTATATATAATATTATAAGTTTTTGTTTTTAAACCCAATTTGAAAATTTGATCAAAGGAATAATAGTAAATTCCCCTCGCTTTGTTATTAACGGTACAGTTGCTGTATAGGTAAAAGTGGTTAAAAATTAATGAAAAAATTGCTCAGAAAAAGAAAAAACTATTCTACTTGATTATCTTGGCTTGGTTCAGATATATAATATTAAATATGCGTGAAGAAAAAATTAAATGGAGCCCACTTAAATAATTAGGGTTCCATTCCTTAAAAAGCATTATGTAACAAAGATTAGAACATTATAACAAAAAAAAATTTATATTTTTAGAAATGAAGTAGGATATAATCAAAGTCAAATAAATCAAACTGATAAATTTAAAATTATACCCTATAATAACCGTTGTTTTTTCTTTTTTCTCAAACGACCAGAATTAAAGTTTATTAATCAACGATTCACTTTTATATTCAACTAAAAATAATTATTGCATAATATAATAACGTGAAAAACTCGACTTCCAACATGTTTACATGAAATTGAACAAATAATTCGGCAACGCGTGGCTCCCCCCCCCCCCACCCCAACCGAAATTCATTTTCACAACGCAATTTCCCAAATGATGCAGCAAAGTTACTGAAACCTAGTTTGTAGCGCACATTTGGTCGAAAATGCTGATGCACATTTTGCTCGCCGTTGGTATGCCTATGTCATTAGATTCCACGCTTGAATTCTATTTTCCCGCGCATTGTAATTTAAAACGCCCGAGCAATACCAAAGCGCGGCACTTTCGAACGGCCACGCCGGCAATTATTTATTAATCACAAATTAAAAGCCCATAAAATAACTCCGGGCGCCCCGGGCGAAATTCAAACAATCGTCATCGGGAAGAGTCGCCCGTCACCTACAAATTAATGTAATCACGACGATAACAGTATTTTAAATTCATAATTGAATAAACCCAGCGCGAATCGCCGAATAATGCAAACGCAAACGGAAAATATAAAACACATAACCGTCCACCCCCCCCCACTCCACCCCCTCTATTACTCTTGAATAAAAACACATTGGAATAGCAATTAAAATGATAAAAGTACAAAAACGTTCTGGCGATATAACGGGGGAAATAAATTCTCATTATAATACGCGAATATATAATATTATGAAACATACATATCGCATCGAAAATGGGTAGAGCGGCTCTCGAGAGCTCAAGTGGGATTCAATGTACGGCGAAAACCCTCGCGCGCACGAGCGCCAACAATGGGACCAGCATACGCTGGCTCGGCGCCGAAAGTGGCCGTGGCGGGCGGGGTGTGAGTATTTTTTTTTTTTGGTGGGAAAATCGGCATATCGTAATAATAACAGAGCGAAGCGACTCGAGTCGAATGACGGCGCAACGAGGGCGTGGACGCGCGGACCGGAACAGACAAGCGCCGACAAGGATGCTCCATATTGCAACAGAAAGCGGCCAAAGCGAAAAAACGTGTCTCAGGGCTCGCCCCGCCGGGCGCGCGCGCGCGCGCCACACGTCACACGGCCCCGGTGTTGTTCGAGCAATCGAATCAAATGGAGGTGTCAATACGGCGCGGCCGATATCGCACGCGCGCGCGCCACCACGAGATTAAAAGATTATTTTTGCGCGGGGCGACGTTGTTGGTAACGGGATGACTCACCGCGATAATACTTACATTCAATTTGACACGCCCATTATCGGTGTCATTAAAGTTGCCGCTTTAGCTTTATTGACGGCAGAAATTTCATACTTCCGCGCGCACGCTCCGTTATTTGACGTCGTTTTGGGCGCCGCGCGTCAAAATAAATATGTACAGGAAATAACGAGGTGTGAGAAATTAACCACGGCCACGAGAAATCAACGGGAGGTGGTTTAAAAGTGCATTGCATCGGTTTCGTTTTGGGCTCATTAATATTTGGCAGTTTAAATTCCAATCGATAAATATTGTTGTTCGCGCAGAAAATTAAAACAGTTAATATTCCCAAAAAATAGGTTCTAACCCCGGAAGACAATTTATGAATATTCTTAGAAATACTATTGTAAAGCAAAATTTCATAAATTTATAGGGAAAAAGCACTTTTATTTTTGTATTTAATTAATATTTTATTGTACGTATGTTGATGAATTGTCTTCTGGGGTTGGAAACCAATTTTTTATTGTAAAATTGACTCTTTATTTGTTCTGCATATTATTGGCAGAAAGTTTAATATTAATTTTCATACTTATTATTGAAACAGAAAGATACAGTATTAAAAATATTGACATTAGATCTGTCAATGAACTTTCTCGAGCATGTTGCAAAATTAATAAAAATAACCGAAAATTATTGAACGATTCAAACAATTCAGGCGTACGAAGAGCTTTTAGATTAATATTCATTTTAATGAAATTACAATTACTAGTGAAAATTATAATATAATAGTAACTCCAAATCAAAAGGATACATCTAATTATTGAAAAAGTACTGTGATTAATCATTAATTTATAATTAAGATAACTTTAATTTATATGTGTTAAATAAAGTAATAGCAATTAATTTGAACTATTCGTACACCTTGCTGGGACAAATTAATATAATTTGACAAGAAATATAAGTACTTACAATCAGAGCTGCAGTGGTGTAGCTTCATAGGTGACCACTCGGAGTCCAGGATCTTTTCCTCCGCCTGCGCAAAAAAAAGAAAATAAAACAATTTAACTAATGTTAATTCAAAAGATTAGAAAAATAAAATAACTCGTAACTAAGTCAGCATTATGATGCAAATATTAATATCATCTACACCATAAAAGTAGCAATGTCAATTAAAATGATTTTTAAAACAACGTTCAATTATCAAATTTTTATTGCACGTATAAATAAATCCCACGACTATTATACATTTCAACTTTTCCAAAGCAATTGTTGCTCAGTATGTTATCACATACAAATATCACAAAGCTTATCAACAATACTTTTGTTTTCGAACCATGATTTTTCATCCCTTTCTATTACATCCTTAAAACAAATACTAAATAAAAACACTGCACCGTTCGTACGATGAAAATATCTTTTTTACCTGTACAATTGAAATTCATTTTTCTTATGAAACTTTCATCATTTCTCCATTAGCCGTCCAAAAACGTCCCTCATTTTTATTCAAGTTATTTGAATCCTGGCAAACAAAAAAGAAAAAAGAAAAAAAATAAAAGAACTAGAACGAAGAATTCGCGTACGAGAGGAGCAGGTATTTTTGTTTCCTTTTTTTTTTTATTTTTATTTTTAATTTAGTCGCAAATAAAGAAGAGGAAGACAAGTGTGGCGGATTTATGAAAAATGCAATCGGCCGAACAAATGAAACGATTGCAATTCAATGAAGCGCGACGTGATGAAAAATATTGGAGTGGATGGTAGTGCGGTGGCGGGGGGGGGGGGGTTTGGGGGTACAAGTGGA
>JABFPN010000062.1:0-85415 GCA_022817305.1 Leptoteleia sp. ZL-2020 | reverse complement strand
TAAAGAAGAAGTAAAATAAAGAAGAAGGAAAAACAATAAAAATAAAAAAAAAAAAAAAACAAAATATTAATTTTTCAATAATTAATTTTAAAAACGTATTCAATATACGTTGTTCTTTTTATTTTAAAGAATTAAAACTTAAATTTATATGATAATATTTTCCAAATTGTAACTGGTTCTTGTTTATTAATACATGAAATATAATGTTATATGTGTTGGGTACGTATACAAAGTGTTTATGAATTATTCATCATATATGCCACGAAATGACAGTAAAATAATTTATGTTTTTTATAAAATTTTATATATTATTTTTCTCTATATAAAATCGATCAAATCATTTCATATAGTATTTCATTTCAATGGACAATTTTTTTAAATTGAATTTTTTCTTAAAGAGCAATCAAATAAAAATCACGTTTACATCATCCGCCTGTTAGAAGGATCCATTATATGTATAAGAATATAAATAAAATCTATATCTTCGTGTTATAGACGAAACACTGAGATACTTATACGTATTTTTAATTGTAAAACATCAGTTTCAGTAACTTGTGTAAAAGGAAAAAGAGGTGTTACTTCTTTGGCAACGATATTGGAACCTGAATTACGGTCTATTAAAGAAGCGGGAACTTGGAAAAATGAAAGGATTATAGCTTCTTCGCAGAGTACTGACATTTCTTTGGCTGATGGAAAAAGAGTTCTCAACTTTTGTGCCAACAATTATTTGGGATTATCAGTAAACTTCTTTTACATGTTTTTAATTAACAATTAATTTAATTACATCAGATTTTTCACATTCATATAAAATAAATTTGATAATTGATAATAATATTTGTAATCATTAAAAATTAAAATGTTGAAGAATCTAAATAGTGTGATTAGCAATTGAGCATTACCATTTAAATTTATATGATTAGCCAGTCTTGACATTAAATTTTCTCAGTTTGCATTTACTAATATTTAATTACTAATAATGATGGTATTACCGACTTACTTGATTAGAATAACAGAGAAGTTGTGGAAGCTGCAAAGAAAGCTTTAGATAAATATGGAGCAGGTCTAAGCTCGGTTCGTTTCATCTGTGGAACTCAAGATATTCACAGAGAATTGGAGAACAAGCTGTCAAATTTCCACCGCAGAGAAGATACGATCCTTTACGCCTCATGCTTTGATGCTAATGCAGGTATTTTTGAAACACTTTTGACGCCTGAAGATGCTATTCTCAGTGACGAACTGAATCATGCGTCAATTATCGATGGCATACGTCTCTGTAAAGCAAAAAAATTCAGGTATTATTACGTTAATCAAATTCAATGATACAATTTTAAATATTGGTATAACGATTCAAATAAAACGAAAAAAAATTCATTAACGTTTATACATATATTTACACAAATAATAAGTGATTTATAAAAATGGGTATTTAATCATTAAACATTTTGTAATTTCAATAATTGAACACGCAAGATATATCCACTTAATACATGCTTTATCATATACATTTATCTAAAATATATTCGAAATGATTCTTGCTATTCTCATTACTTTATACATTTTAAAAACCATATAGAATTCAGCAAATGTAATTACTGTTTTTCAGATATAAGCATAGAAATATTCAAGATTTAGAAGAAAAACTAAAAGAGAGCGCATCATGCAGATTAAGATTAATTGCTACGGATGGTGTATTTTCGATGGATGGTACTGTGGCTCCCTTGCCTGAAATCATATCATTGGCAGAGAAGTATAATGCTTTGACTTTTGTTGATGATGCACATGCGACTGGATTTTTTGGCAAAACTGGACGGTTAGTTAAATTGTTCCATAAATGAAACTTGACTCTTTCATATTTATTATGTAAATTACATAAGCATTTATTTAATTGAAATTAAATTAAACTTTGTGTTTAAAAGATGACATAACATACTTGTTTGTCAAAACAACCATTTCATTAGGTAAAAGTATTATTGAAACAAACTATATGTTGATTAACATACATATTTTAACATTGATTATATATTAATTTAACACAGAAATATGTAAATTTTGCAGACATATTTTTTCCCCATGTTGTTATATATTTCAATGTCACAAAGATATGTACTTTAAAGAAACAATGAAATAATAATTTACAGTGGAACGGAAGAACATTTCGGAATGCTAGGAAAGGTTGACATAATAAATTCTACTTTGGGGAAAGCGTTAGGAGGTGCTGCAGGTGGTTACACAACCAGTAAAAAATCACTCATCGATTTACTCCGTCAGCGCAGCAGACCATACTTATTTTCCAACTCTTTGCCACCTCCAGTGGTTGCAACCGGAAGTCATGTAATTGATTGCATACAATTAAATATCATTGCAGAAATACTTCAGTATTAACAATGCAATCGTTTATTTATTATAACAGGAAATATTAATTATTGTTTTATCTTTGATTGCAATAGGTAATAGACATGATTACTCGCAACACAGAATTCCAAGATCGCATAACTGAAAATACAAAACAATTTAGAAGCAAAATGAAAGATGCTGGATTTACGATCAGTGGGGATAATCATCCTATTTGTCCGGTGATGCTTGGCGATGCTAAATTGGCTACGCACTTTGCTGATAAAATGCTCGGTAATAAGTGACACCTTTTATCTTATTTATTATCTTTCGCAGATAATATCATTTTAGAAGCAAAATAAGAGTATAAATCCCTTTGACAGTACATGACTTTTTTCCCATGCAGAATTTTCTTTAAAAAAATTCGCTTGTAATATAGATGTTATGTAATATTTTGGGGTTTTATTATTAATTTATTAATGCAAAAGGAGACATACTTCCTTCATTAGCGTATTTTTAATTAAACTAAATAATTATTCCCTTTTCAGAGAAAGACATATATGTTATTGGCTTCAGTTACCCTGTTGTTCCTAAGGAAAAAGCAAGGATTCGAGTTCAGATCAGTGCAGCTCATTCCAACGAAGATATTAATCGAGCAATGGATGCTTTCGTTTCTATTGGCAGGGAACTTAAAGTCATTCAATGAGATATTTTTATTTAAGATAATGAATAAATAAATATTCTTTAAAAATCACAAACGTATATTTGTATTAAATTAATTTCCTAATACTAAACATTTTTGTACAAATATGCAGTAAATTAATGTTTGTATATAAAATGTACTATTTAGTGACCAAAAGGGCTCCATCTACATTACTAGCCGATTGTATCTTAATTCGCGTTTAATTTCGTTAATCCATGAATTTCTATGAGGTGACCGGGAGGGACTTATGTTTCCTATGTTTTTCAAATTATTAACAATTTTCGACATAAGCTCGTATTTCCTAAAATGTTAAAATTATACTAACAAAAGTTGTTTAAGTAATCGATAAAAAGAGACATTTTTTTCAGTGATTACTTGATGAATAGATCAATTCTTTCAAGCTGAGATTCGTCAAAGCTAGACTCTTTAGCCATATTTGCCATTTCATTTTCGATATCAAACATTTGGCATATAAGACAAGAAATGAATCTTGCAAGATATCTTTCGGATTCGTTTATTTCATTCCTAAAAATAAAATATCATTTTATCATTCATTGTTTGATTAAAGGTGCTACACATTATTAAAAAAAATACTCACATTACATTTTCCCATACACAATTTATGGATTCGTTATACAACCTTTCATTCAATGATAATAATAATGGAAGCATATCTTTACGGTTTGCGATTATTTCCGGATATCGTACCGTCGATTTGTTATCACTCTTTAATTTTCTAGACAGGTTAAGACCCATATCCAAATATTTTCGGTTTTTATTTAAAAGTTAATATGTTCTAAAACTTGAAACTACCAAATAAAGTTGATATGGATGGACTGGCGGTGTTTAAAATATAATTAAACCGATTAATTAAAAAAAATTAAAATTCGCATTTAAGCTATCTTTAACGCGAAATCGCCGAAACGAAACGATACAACATAAAATAACCTATTATTATTATTACCTACAATGTAAACAAAAGTTCTGTTTAAAGTTATATAAAATGTAGCCATGTTCAGATGTTTTGGTTGATCTGTCAAAATTCTAAATGTAAACTGTCATTCGTCGATATAAAATTTAATTGTTAAATCTCGTCCCTTTTGGCCGTTCCAAATTTCAAAATGTGTTTCGGCAATCTGATAAGCTTTAGACATGTTATACAATTGGAATGATTATTCTACCTTGAAATTCTTAAGCGAATATAAAGATCACCCTTGCCTCTGGAACCCTTGCCATGAGAACTACCACAACGAAGCCAAGAAAATAGAAGCGCTCAATAGAATTATAAAAAATCTCAAGCTCAACACTTTGACCGTCGATGCTTGCCTCCAACAAATCGGTCACATTCGAAAGACGTTAGTTGACTTGGATTGACAACTAACGTGTCAACCGGTGAGTTCCTTTCTATTTTAACATTCCCCCTTCTGTTGATAGATACCACAAAGAGCAGGAAAAAGAAATTCGTGACTTGCGACGTAACAAACCTTACCGGTCCCTAGTTCCCTGGTACGATTTGTTCAAGGGCATGGTTTTGGAGATAATCGGAGGACAGCATATTAAACCGATAAAGTCCGTTGTTTGTATACCTCCCGACGTATTTACAAAATTAAAGCACTGTCCTAATAGAAATCTGACGATATCCGATCGCAAGCAAGAAAAACCGAGACCCACAAGTTGTTCCGCAAAAAAGTCGAAGGATAAAAATGCTAAACAAAGTTATCGCCTTTATCCTGTGAAAAGAAAGGCGCAACCGGTCGTAAATCAAGACATTAATTTTTACTGCGTGCATCCTTTGTCGACAGTTTTTGAATGTAATGATTCCACTGTTAAATGTCAGGCTGAGAAAGACAGTGTGAACAGTGAAACGGAAAGCTTGTCAGGTGTATAATTGTGTTATTTTATGTTAAAATTCTGCCGTCCATTTGTTATACACTGAGAAAAATATGGCAGAAAAAATTACTAATTTCATATGTGTTTCATATATATATAAAAGACAAGGACGAATATACATCTGAAACACAGTTAAAAACAGTAATATTTTCTGTCATACTTTTTTCACTGTACAAACAATGATTGTGTCATTATATAATTACAGAAAATCAAGGAAATCAGAATAAAGAACATCGAGCAGTCGACACACCTGCAACTTGTTCCTCTCAACAAGTCGAGAATTTATGTCCCAACAAATCCGATACAAACTTAACAATGTTCCCATCCAAGTACAACAATTACAATTACAAAACTAATTTGGACACAAATTACGATTCCTTTTCCAATTATTCGTCGCAATATAAACCGATGGCCGCGGGCAATTCTGACAAATATTCAAAGTATCAATCAACTGCGAGTACAAAATTTACAGCAGACGCCCTGCACCGCAAGAAGTCGTATTCGGAAATTTTACCATCTTGTACGCAATGTGCGGACTTGAAAAAAAATATATATCCTGATACGAAATATGTACCCTGCACTAACTGGAACAAGTTGTACGATAAAGAATGGTACTCTACGAGATATCCAGAGAAAGACACAACTTACAGTACTTATAAGGATAATCCCCGCAGAGGCGATAATTATTTCACTAAATATCGCAATTTTACGGATGATACGAGTTTAAAATATCGCAGAACTTTAGGTATACAAAGTAAAAGTTAAATACTTCATTTACCTTCGAAACGATGCCACGTTGAAGTATGATAAATGAATATTCTAATTCACTTAACAATGTAACCAATATGTGTTAAAGAATATAATTTTCATCCTTTTAATGTTAAATATTAAAGATTCCAGAGACGTTTATGAACCGCATTCCATGTTACCGAATAAATATAAAGCTGAAACTTATGATTGTAAAGTATTGGAAGCTCGTCCTCCATTAAAAATTATTATAATGGGAGATGACAAAACAAATTCAGCTTGTCAAGAAATACAAATTGAAGCCAAGGGACAAGAGAAAGCCGTTTGCACGAGCAAAACGGTTCTGTGTAACAAAGAAATCCAATGCTGTGACAGTAAAAATTGTAATGAAACAACTGATATAGGCATTACGTAACTACATTAGCATTATTATTATTATTCAATTAGTATTAAAGAATAATGGTATATTAACAAATATATTGAAAAAGACATTATTAATTATTAAAAGCGATAAGAAAGTAGTCATACTTGTAATTATTTTATATAAAATATACAAATATAATATATTTAATTGGCAAAAAGGTGAATAATTTGTAATTAGTCATATAAAGTATTTCTCAGGGTGACATGAAAATTCTCTATAAAGTATTACAACTATTTTAGATGCTGTAGAGATAATGAAGTGTTACCAACTGTGCGGGTTTCATCTTTTACCGTTGGAAACAAATATCAATGTCAAAAACTCAAAGAGACTGAATTGCACTGTTGTACTGATTGCAAAATGGACGGTTCAGAAAAAGGCAAATATTCTGTACAATAAAAAGTCATTGTAACAATCTAATAGAACACTCATTGTAGCATGAGAGTATTGATAAGAAGAACCTTTAGAATTTCAACCACGCAGGATTAGAATAATACAGTTTATTAATACTCAGCTTTAATTAATCATTGCATTTGAATTATACACATATAAATTTTGTTCTAAATATATTTTTACCCTTTAGATGTAGATACTCGAGATGGGCCAATGCAAGATTTAACAATTAAACTGATAATGGACTGCATGGAAAAGGTACTGAAATCGCAAGAAAGAGAAATGTTTAAACAATGCCCAATGATGCATCAATCTAGCAGCAGTAATACTGAAAAATCAATTTCTGGTAAAAATTTTATTTTCAACCTTTCATACAACATTGCATTAATGATACACTATTTGACCTTCACGGCGCAAATTTAGCAAAGTGATATTCTAAATTCTAATTATTCTAAATAGCATAAAATGAGACAATATGATAAATCAAATGTAATTTGTTTGCATTTTATAAACTTTATAAAATATAAAAAATGAAATATATAACAGATGACAATTCTAAATTATTTCATCTAAACGGTTGATATATATTTTTATGTGTAATATTTGTCCAGACAGATTGTGATAATGGAAAAGAGGAGAATGACAGGGGCGATTACAGTAATCATGTTTCATTATATACTCAAACTTCAAACGGACTTCTTCCGACAGTATTCAATGACGATTGTCTTGAATGTAATGAGATTTCAAAAACTACTTCATCACGAAACTTCGGCATTCAAACTTCTCCGGAACTAAAGGACAATTGTACGCAAATGGAACAGGAGGAATGTAAAATAAGATATTTGAGTCGGATAGTGAATGATTTCAAATGTTCTGATGACTGCAAAAGAAACGAAACTGAAGATCCCACAAAAGTTGATATTGAAGATTGTGATTTATTTCACACGCTATTTAGTATTAATAGAAAAAACAGGAAAAAAATGAAAGAAAAGGAAAGGTCCCTAAATTTTGAAAAGGTAACAACTGTAGATGTAGGAGAGAAAATATTAATAAAAATTACTGACATTGTTAGTAAACTGATAACATACTTGCAAAATTTAAGAAACTATCTTAAATTAGCAAAACGTACCAATTTGTTGAAAATTATTCTGAGAAAGCTGACACTTTTTACTAACTTAGGATAGTAATTTTTCAATTTTTTTAAGTATATGACCAGTTTACTAACAATGTCAGTAATTTTTATTAATCTTTTCTCTCCGTGTTATTTCAGGCTACAGAAGGTGAAAGTTGCAGTAATGACTGTACTAGTTGTTGGTAATTTATGTTAATATTAAACAATTCCATTTGAATAGACAATAATTTCATTTATATTGATCACCTGTTTTTATTTCAGCCTTTTTGAGGATTGCGAAAACAAAATTTCACGTAAAAAATGTTTAAATTGAAACATGTTATAACGTACGCTGTTCTCATTATAATGTACCTTTTGTGAAATCTGTCACTGTTATTATCGTCTAATAAATAATATGAATTTACCATAATTTTTGAAAAAATTTATTGTCAATATAAAATTATATCCTAGATTACAATTAAGTATCCGATATAGACTTGTTTCGACATCTGTTTTCCCTACTTTTTATACTTCTTTTCTTTTTATATTCTTCTTATAACAAAAACAAACATACCCACTGCAACCAAGATCCAATATATTTTGAAATGTCTTTTATGTTAATTTATCATCGATCTACAGGAAATACAGAAAGGTCAATCCCTTTGAATCTTTCTGGTTCTGTCCCAGAAGATAATTTTTCTTCACCATTTTCTAGACAAAATACACCAGAGTAAGTTAAAAATATAACCATAGATTTTTAAATATTTTGTTACATACTCTTAAAGTTTTAACTTTAATCTTAATTTTTTTTTTAATTTTTGTAAAATTACATAAGAAAATAATTACTTGTAATACTTTCACTTTTCTGACTTTCCGACTCGTTGCTCTCTTTTTCTTCTTTACTGGTAGAATTCAATAATTTCTGACGTACTGTAGTAGCTTCGCTGCTAGTTTTACTAGTCAAACCAACATTGAAAATTCCTCGATTATTAACTACCCTGCCACCTCTAACATTTCTCAATAGAGCAAAAAGTCTTCGTCTATTAAAAGCACCTCTACCTTGAGTGCTTCTAAGAAATCCTAAAATTCCCCTATTAATGAGCTCTCTATTATTTTTGTTACTCAAATTTGAGTTAAATATTCCACGATCATTTCCCCTCAGACTTATTAAGGCGTCTAATTCGCCACTGTCGTAATCATAATATCTAGTATTTCGACTACTTCGGTTACGACTTCGCCCTCTACTCCTGCTTCTGCTCCTACTTCTGCTTCTGTTGCGATTTCTGCGGTTTCTATTTCGACTTCTTGATCTAGATCTCGACCTCGACCTCGACCTCGATCTCGATCTTAATCTTGATATTGTTCTTGAAGGGGGTTTGATCTTCAACTCCAATTCCTCCCCATTGTCACCATCAGCTTTTTCAAAAAGACTTGCTAATAAAGTCTCTAACTCATCATCATCATCATCATCTTCCTCTTCCTCTTCTTCTTCTTCATCGTTATCATCATTATCATTATCCTCTACCTGATATGTATCGTTAGCATAAGGAGTATGTTGACATGTATTGGGAACCATTCCACCTTTGTAGTAACTTGCTACATATTGCTGTAAATAAAATTTAAAGTTGAGACTTTATAAGAAGTCGTATAACTTAAAGTAACAACAACAAAATGTACTAATTTAAATTGAAATATATCATTAATGAACTGTTTTTTTATTCAAATTTTCTATTAAAACACTGAAGATAAAAATGTAATTATACGTTTTGTAGTCAATACTTCTCCATTATGTATCGTTAAAAAAATTTTAATATTTAAAGATTTCTAAAAACATTTTAAAACAATATTATAAATTATATACGTTTCAGAATATATGGCCGATTAGAAAACAAATAACAATTATGATATAATTCTTACTGTTATTTAATTCATTCAATTAAGTAATTTTGTTTACATATGTCATTGTATCTTAATGTTGAGGCTTATCATTTAGTATATTAAATGATTTTCCAGTCTTCTTTGTAATAAAACGATTTCTAAAATGCAAGTTATATAAAATTGTGTGTTTTTAAGTAAAAACTGCATTGTAATCCAACACTAACGACAGGAAAGTTAATGATATCATAAAATAAATATATTACTATAACTCGATAAACTAAAATTAGTTGAATCAAATAATATTTAATTAAATTTCGATCTGTTATCTAATTACTATTGTGTTTAATTAAATAATAAATCGTCGAATGATTTTCAGAAAGGTAAACATATTTCATCGTTTATTGAAAATTAACTGTTATATGACGAACACAATTATTATCTAATTAATAAGTAACTCAATTATTCAAAGTAAAAAAGATCAAAATTTCACTAACAATGTTGGCAAACTAGAATTAAAAATTAAAAGAGAAATCTTATGTTCACAATTATTGTTAACTTTTCAGTTATCGATTATTCAATTATATAGTCGTTAACAAACATATTTTTTACTAAAACTTAAATTATACTTTAGTTTTTAATTGTTTCTGAATAATTTTTATATATTTTCACTTCGTGCACAAATGAACTTTCTTATCAATATTATTTCTAATCAAATATAACAAATTTCTACAATAATTTAATGATTTTGTGCCACATAAGTTTTACTTCACATTGAAGAGTGATTAGTTTTGTATTCAGTTTGTGCTTTGACACGAAGAAGCAAATAAGGTCTTTTTGGATTCCGTATTGACTGTTGTATTGTTATTTCAATTTCTGCTGATTTCATTTTGCTACTAGTCATTATGTCTTCAAGATCAGGAAGTCCTCGAGATTCAATTTTCGTTCCCGAAGCAATGGAAGAGTAAGTTTGCACCATTAATAAATTGAATTGACTTTAAAGATTTCTAGTGTAAATAAAATAATTTTACATTTTTATAGGATATTCGTAAACAGGAGTGTAGACATGGCCAGTATAAAATTTTATGGCTTTGATATGGATTATACTTTAGCTGGTAAGTTATAAGTAAAACATTTACACAATTATAACGATGAATTTAAATAACTCTTTTTTATTCAATTTTCTTTTTCGTTCTTCTCAATTTTTCAAGCCATTTTCATATTTTAATATTCAATTTAATCAACTTTATTAATATATAAATTGGAAAATAAAAAGAGAAGAAAATAAGTTGAACAATTTTTTACAGAATATAAATCACCCCAGTACGAAAAATTAGGATTTAGTCTTGTTCAGAATCGTCTCGTTTCTTTGGGTTATCCCGACACAATTTTGGAATTTGAGTATGATCCAAAATTTCCAATCAGAGGTCTATGGTTTGATAAATTATATGGAAATTTACTGAAGGTGGATGCTTATGGAAATATACTCCTTTGCATGCATGGCTTTACACTTTTGGAAGAGTAAGCATTTCAAAGAATTCTATAATTTATACTATATTTTTAACGTCTGTTAATGTTATTATTTATTCTCGTTATTTCTTCTCGACCGTAAATTTTAATACAACAGACTGACATTATGATAATTTATTTATATATAAATTAAAGTGTTTGACATTAATAATTTATTGATGTTTGTAACTAATTGAATTAAAATATATATTTTAATGCATTAATTACATTTGTAGTAACTTTAATATCTAACTCGTTGAATTTTGTGTATTTTAGTTCAGAACTTGAGGAATTATATCCAAACAAATTTATTAAAATGAATGAGTCAATATTTGTGATGAATACATTGTTCAATCTCCCGGAAACTTATTTACTGGCCTGCTTAATAGACTTTATTGAATCGTCTCCTCCATACGTAAAGGAAAAAACTGGAATTAAAAAAGGCGAACAAATGATGAGCTTTGAAAGTATCTTTCGAGATGTCAGGAGTTCGGTGGATTGGGTACATGCTCGTGGAAATTTGAAGACAATCACAATAGGAAATTTGGATATGTTTGTGAAAAAGAAAGAAAAACTTCCAATACTTATTGACAGTATCAGAAAAAATGGTGCAAAAGTCTTCCTTCTAACTAACAGTGATTATTATTATACGGATAAAATAATGTCTTATTTGTTTGATTTCCCTTCAGTAAGTATAATTTGTATATAAAATTAAAATAAGATCTAAACTTCTGAATTGTTTAAATTTATGAATCAAGTTATATTCAATTTTGTTTACACCGTAAGGTGTTAACGTTAAGAAAACATTTATATACCAAATTAGATATCGATACTGTGCATTTTAAATTTACATATTACGATCTAGACTTTCCAATTTTATTACTTTTATTTAAACATTTATATTTTAGTGCAAATATCCCGAGAGAAATTGGCAATCATACTTCGATACCATTGTTGTCGATGCCAAAAAGCCATTATTTTTTGGAGAAGGAACTTTATTGAAACAAGTTGATACGAACACCGGAGCTTTAAAAGAGGAATCATTCGTGGGACCATTGCAAACTGGTGAATATTATTATTAAACTCATGAAATCGTTACCCTTTGATGTTCAGTAATTAAACAATTAATTTCTTAAATGTTGTACTTCAAACTTTCATATTTTCTCAATACTACGATTAACAAATTTTTGGTTACAAAAGTATAAATAAAATGCATTTACTTTAAATGATAGCACAATATGTTAATGGTATATATGATTCTAAAATACAGGCAGTGTTTATTCTGGTGGTTCTTGTGATATTTTGACGGAACTGATTGGCGCTAAAGGCAAAGATGTTTTATATGTTGGAGATCATATTCATGGAGATATCTTGAAGAGTAAGAAAACTCGTGGTTGGCGAACATTTCTAATTGTTCCTGAAGTGGTTCAAGAATTAAAAGCTTTCAAAATTGAAAGTCAAATTGCCACAAATTTAAGAAATTCGGAAATTTTAAAAAAGTATGCTTTATATTTAACCCTTCATTGGTATCGTTTATTTAAAAATGTTTAAACTAATATTAAAACTATATATGTTTTATTTTAGAATTATAGATGACAATACAAACGAGTTGTCTGGCAAATCTATATCCATTAGATCCACCTTTCTTGAGACGAATAAGATTAGAAAATGGGGTTCCACATTTCGAAGTGGGAACAGGCAAACTTTTTTCAGTAGTCAACTTGTACGATATGCTGATTTATACTCTTCATCCTTTCTCAACTTAACACATTATCCACCATTATTTTCATTTAAATCTGCCCCAATATTGGTAAGGATATTACACATTTATATAAATAATCTTAAAGAGTTTTCAAACTTGAAAATATCTTAATTAAAAAAATTATTCTTAAAAATTAATTTAATACTATTCTAAAAATCGACCAATAATTAGTATAATGAAAAATGTTATATTCTTTTAGATGCCTCATGAGCATAGGGAAAACATCATAGAAGTATTTGTTTAAGAAGTATAAAAAGAAGTATAAAAGAAGTATAAAAACTTTCTGTAGTTCAAGTATTTGGATAATAAAATTGATTTCTTTCTAAATAGAAAAATGAGTATTAAAATATAAAAACCAGTCCATTTCAAGTTTTCGGTAATTTTGAAGAAAAAATCTTCTGTTTTTATTTTACCAAAAACTGTACTTATGCGCACACACACACACACACACACACACACACACACAATCACAAAACATTCAATTAATATAGAATTTATTTATATGAATGTATAACTTACCGTTCGAACAGTAACTATTAAAGTTGATAAAAGTAACAGTATATACGTCATCTTCGCCATGAATAGTATCTCGATACATGTGCAACAGTTTTTATACATTCGGATCTTACTTTCATCGTTTTTCCGCTAAATTGCACATCTGAAACTCAGATAGAACACAAGGTCGAGAATAATTTATTAATGAATATTTGCGCCACTTTGTAGTAAAATTAAACGTTACAATGCGGATTATAATTAAAAAAATTGTAAAATCAACTAGGCGTAACAATTAATAATGTAATAATTGATATAATTATTAGGACATTTTTTGATATGAAATTTGCGATATTATTTAAACGTTTATACTTACCTGATCAATTATAGAAATATTCAAACAATAGAAATTGGTTAGAAACACTAATTAATTAAACATTGCGCCCGAAAATTATGTTACATACACATTGAAATTATCAAATATTAAAAATCACATTATTTACTAAAAAGTAGTTATATTATATATTATAGTTTATATTTGTATATATTATGAGCTGAAATTTATCCACTTTGTAAAATAAGTAGAATTTAATGTTAATGGGAGTATTTTTTTTACAATATTCTACTATATTCTTAAGGACCCTAATAGCAAATAATATTATAGTAGTATTATTTTATACAGGAATATTATTTATGAATACAGGAATATTTATAAAATATTAAATAATATTACAGAATGTTCTCTGCTATTAGAAAAACGAGCTCCATTTGATTTTGTTCCATTGACACTGTTGACTTTAAGGATATTGTTTTCAATTTAAAATTAGTTCTGTTGATATCTCATACACTATGCAATTCAATTTTTTCTTTTATGCTAGGAATTTCTTTTTTAGATTTTGTATTCAATTTTGCATAGGCAAGTGGTTCTGTATCAGCCATATAAAATGACGAATCAAACATTCCCAGAGATTGATTACTGATTATCATCTGGTGAGGGAGGTCCACCTCTATGTGGAGGTGGTCCATGTGGAGGTCCACCTTCATGTGGAGGTGGTCCATGTGGAGGTCCACCTTCATGTGGAGGTGGTCCATGTGGAGGTCCACCTTCATGTGGATGATGTCCATGTGGAGGATGTCCATGTGGAGGAGGTCCATCTTTGTGTGGGGGGTGTCCATGTGGAGGAGGTCCTCCTTTATGTGGAGGGGGTCCATGTGGAGGAGGACCATGTGGAGGAGGACCATCTTTGTGTGGAGGGTGTCCATGGTGAGAAGGTTCATCTTCGTGTGATGGTGAGGAAGGATAACTTCCATCAGGGGTTGAATCAGAATCTTGCACTTCTCTCTTCATTACAGATTTAACAGATCTTATCAATTTTGCTGCCTGATGTTTTGTGGATACGGCAGACTTATATTTACCCAAATTTTCATCAACACTTCGTTTAGGAACAGTTTTATTAGCAGAGGTCTAAAAGAAAGTTTAACGCTATAATGATATATGACTATGTATAAGTACTGTATTTCTCCTTAACAGAAATTCAAACTAAATTATGAATATTGAGTTGACCTATGTAGAAATAAATTTGAAAAAAGTCAAGTTTCATATGTAAAATAAATATACCATAAGTTTCTTAACACACTTATTCTTATTTTTCTTTTCCCTCATTTTTTATTTTTTTTGATTTACCAACTTAAAACCACTTTTCCCCCCTTGAGTAATAACGAAATAATTACCGAGATAACCCCAACCGCCAGAACAGTTATCAGTAGTATTGTCAATTTCATTTTCAATGTATACTGAATTTTAGCGTTGCATTTTTCCTTATATATTCGTTCTTTGTTTTATTTTTTTTTATTTAAGTTTATACAATACTTTAATTACATAAAATTAAGAAAACGTCATTGTTAGACAAAATTGCTAGGTGTAACAAATAACATAGAAAGAGAGGAATTCCTTTTATTAAGAGTAATACTGGTTATATTAAATAATATAATGACTGTAAACACGGAAAATTAAACCTTATTTATAACATTAGAATTTTGAACTTCTAAACAAACGAAATTTGCAAATCAATGCGAACAATTACTTATCTTTAAAAGTCATTGATTGGCCTGATTACAGATATTATTATTTTTAAAGTGACTATAATTTAATTTTTTTTAATTTGTAACTTAATTGTATTATATTATTTTTTTAATAATTGTAATGTATTACTTATTACTTTCTACGTCCGAATTTTTAGTCAAGTGTCTAAAGCAAGATAGAATACTGAGTGTGTTCATTATACAGTATTGAGGTCCCTATTAAAAAAATCTAGCTGGGATCCTACATAGGAATTTGGCATCGGAAATTAACTTATTTCCTAGATAAGTTCCCAGCTAGGAAATAAGGCAAGATCATATAACTACCTAGGAACCTACCCAGGAAATAAGCTAATTTCCGGTGCCAAATTCCTATGTAGGATCCCAGCTAGATTTTTTTAACAGGGATGTAGAAAGAAACTAGTTTTACAATACAAGGGCAAAAGATACAAAAGGTTTTTACCTATAAATATTGTAAACATTTAATATTATCAGAAGAAACATTTATTATTTGTTATACAATGATAAAGTTAAATAAAGGTAATAAAAATAATTTATCATACAACGTATATATTTACTCCTATCCGAATAATTGTTATGCAATATGTACACTGAGAAAATTTTCTTTGTAAACACTAATATAGTATAGTTTACCGCAAACGAACGTTATTGAGCTCTTTTACATAAGTTTTCCCATTACTGTAGAAAAAAAATAAAAACAAAGATTATTTTACTACATGATAATATAAAACTATATGTGTGTTTCAAGAAATATCGCAATACTATATATGATTCTTTATCTACATTTTATTTAATTATGTTAAGACGAAATATCAATCATTTATTACTATATTTAGAAAGAAGAATGATAATATTAACCATATGCATAGTTATTTTTCGTGAATAGTATAAAATTTTAGTTCCAGTTATCCGATTTTTAGATAAAATAATCATAATATGGTTAATTCAACCAGACTTCTATTTAACTCGAAAATTAATCACGTTGATTTTTTTCACTAAAGATTAGTGAAATTTAAATTACATCCTCTGATTACTAGTTTTATTAAATTCATTTCCATTTATTCATAATGGGAGATGTAATGTTCAATGTAAAATGTTCATTTTTATGATGCATAATTATTTAACTTCCTGCGGTGAATGCCCCAATTAGGGTTAGCCACATTCTAAACCGAACGGAGCCCTAATATACTTATTTAATCAATTTTGAATTTGTTTACAAATTTCATTAATCAACTATTAGAATTATTATACTTCTTGTCACATTACAGAGTGGGAAAAAAGGAAAGATATACAAAAGGGAAAAAATACAATTGTTAATTTTTTACAATCAATTATTTATTTTGCATGAAATTTTTATAATTTAAATTCAACAGTGTAAAGAAATGTAAATATTATTATTTAATTTTTAATTTTGTTTATGTTATACTGACAAATGTGTTGTAACTCTTACAGGAAATGAAAAACCACTTATAATTTTTTATATTATCTAACATTTTGTGGTCATCGGGCAAGTACGTTTACATGTTATAATTTATTCCTGGTGTACATATTCTCTTTTTTCATATTGTTCTCTGTTTCCATATTGATCTCTGTTTCCATGTTGACCTCTCTTTCCATCTTGACCTCTATTTCCATGATGATCTCTATTTCCATGTTGACCATACACTCCTTTATTCTCACTTCTGCCATGATGTTCATGTCCTCCCCTTTTTCCCGATTTACCGTGTTCTCCATGTGAACCCCCTTCATTTCTAGGTCCTCGTTGAACATCACGATTATCTTTTGCAGAAGCATCCCTTGCGAATCTTACGTGCATATTCGTTGAAGAAATTTCATTGAATGTATTGCTCAATTCATTAATAGATCTAAATGTGTTTGGTAGGGCAAATTTACTTAAAATTTCCCTTTTATTTCTTTTTTCCATTTTATTTTCATTTTTCTGTTGTCCTTTCCCATCAATCTCAACATCTCTTTTCATTAATGATCTCATTTTGTGGGACGCATTTTCCGTTTGTTTCCGTTGAGCATATGCCGCAAAGGAATCCCGCTGTTTAACACCATTCTTTTTCAAACCTTTAGCTCTGTTACCATTATTTCTCGTAGGATGCTGAAAAATATGTATAGGGTTGAACAATTTTATTGAATAAACAAAATATTCCTTTGCCTTACTAAACTGTTTTCCTTACTGAAATTACTCAGTAAATATTATTCATGAGTATTCAGTATTATTCATTGTGCAATTCATTGCAACACTTGTCAGTGTGCTGACGAATGCGAATACGTGAAACTACTTTTAATAACTTGTGAATTTTTTTAAATTATTGAAAATTATTTCCAATAAATTATTATTCTTTTATAAATAAACCATATAAAACTAAAATTAGGCATAATTGTGAAAGCATATATAATTATTTGTTAGATTTTATGTTTTCATTATAAAATAGTTTAAGTTAAGTATCTTTTGTATAAAAATAATCATATTGTTTAGTTAATACACTAATGCAAATACAATTTTGATAATCTAAAAACATAATTACAAATTTTACTCGATGTGAACAATTGATTTTTTTTTACTTAAAAAAATATTAATTTAAAGTAAAAATATTCACCGAGTTAGCAACGATGAACAGAGTAGCCACTAACGTCAATAGTAGAAACTTTCTCATGGTAAAATATTAATTTTTCTATTTAACAATATTTCGAATACTGACTCTTCGAAGACAATTTTTACACTATTTAGATTTGGAAGAAAGATATTTAAGCATGTTTCACAACACAAAAAGACTTGTTTACAGGAAATAAGATACAAAATTATACACATTGAGAATGTATAATTACTTATACACATTCTGCAGTTATTAATTATCTGATTTTAAATTATATGCCTATAAAATACATAAATTTATCTTCTACGTATTTTTAAGTTTTAAATATAAACTATACTAATAAAAGTAAATGGATTTAATAAGAATTAATAGATTTATACAATATTATTTGTAAAATTTAATGTATTACATATTCCTTACTTAATCATCCAATTATTTGAGCATGGGGAAAGCTTTTAAGTAAATCTTATTAACAATTTTATTATCATAATGTCTATTTCAAAAAGTCAAATTACATAAGTCATTTTGAGTAGCATCTAAAATTTTCCAAAGTGCATAATTATGTAATCGATTAACATAATTAAGATACACTAAAATTGGCGTTGGAATAAAGTCATGAGTGATTTTGTAATTCATTTAAATTTGTAATTCCTCATGACACATTTGCAACAAAATGTACAATAATTTTTCGAACATCATCAAAAACCATCAAACTTATATAAATATTACAATATAAATAATGTTATATCTAACGCAAAATATATTTACAACATAATATTGAGAAAACACGGAAGCCATTCATAATCTCTGTAAAACACTTTCAACGAAGACAATAATTTTTGGTAAAGATTAAAAATTGTTTTTATATAATTCCTGACATTTATTTTCACATAAAAAGTTATTTATACGAACCTACCCGTATAATTTATAAAATTCATAAAAATCAGACATTGTAACAATTAATAATGTCAAGTATGACTGTAAAAAATATTTTGCCTATTATCCCTAATAAATTATTTAAAGTTTTTATTAAAATTTTGCTCATATCGTCATTGTCATTATTTTGTACACTAATCGCGTCGTTATTTAAAATGGTGATTTTATTCACATATATGTCAATTTTATTATAAAAGTTTCACAAATCTAGGTACAAATTGGACGACATTGTCTTTTATGTACACTGAGAAAAATGTGAAGGAACAATTTTCAGCAAACAATCTTTATCGAGCTGATTTATGTATATTTTCTTATAACTGCAGTTTTCATCCTAAAAAAGCAGGATAACTTGTATTAGGTTCGTTTGCTGTAAAATATATTAATTTTTACAAACAAAATTTACTCGGTGTACATGCCCTAACAAAATCATACATAGAACGGTTACATGTACAACAAACAGATAACGTATCTGTTATTTGTACGTTAACACTGAGAACATTAAATGGTAGGGGAAGCACTTTCAATGGTACCATTTACCATTAATATCATAAACATGTAATAATGACAATAACAATTCATATTATTAAAATTGAATTCACTCTGCTGGACGTAATACTGGCCTTACAGATACCTTTTTAAACAACACAATTGATATGTATATATATATGTGTGTATATATATACATATAATAAGTGATCAAATAGTGTTATGACATCTGTCATAAAGTCCAGTTGTAGGAAGCAAACGTTGACTAGTTTGATTGTACCTTCATTCGCTACTTTTCATGTTGCTTTTAAACAATTTTCAATTTCACTGCCTTGTTTCATTTATTGCACCCTAAAAATTCCATTAAATCAATTAATTGATGTCGAAATAACATAATAATAACAATAACAATAACAATGGTAATATAATAATATTTGTTATACAGTTTAAAATTGTTTTAAAGAAAATTTCACCATTTGCATTAATTAGTCTTTTTTGTATCGCCTTTATCATCTTTAGCTTGACCTCGTCCTAAAAATTTAGCCAACGAATCCCATATTCCTCCCAAGAACAGGGCACAGAATAAGTTCTCAAATGGTACAAATGGATCGTGAATGGCCAAGAGTATTGAAGATAACTAAAAGTTTAAAATAGCAAATATTATGGTACGAATGTTGTCATAAAATGATTAATGGAATGTCAATTTCGACTTTGCTCTATTTGAAATTATTTTAAAACTAGTTACCTTAAAGTATACAAAGAAAATCACGATACCAAAGTATACCAGGGCATGCGGCGCCGAAATTAAAGTTGTCTTTTTGTCTAAGACAAAAATAATCGAAGCGACCATCGATGCCTTTGTGGGACTATAAGAAAATTTGAAATAGTATTCGTTAGAATTACACGTTAAAAGATATTGCAGATATATTAAATGTTCATACAAATACTTACAAGCTTGGTTGCATAAATTCCATGGCCGTGGGTGTCCATGCTCCTCGAATTAATCTTTCAAATAATTTAGTGAATCCAGCTCCATTTCCTGAAATTTTATTTCAATTATGACAGAAATCAATTTTGTTGTAATAAGAAAATGAAATTTATGAATTAAAGAAAAAAAAATTGAACATACCATTTTTATTAGTTTATATTGCTTAATATGATACACCATACTTAACTTTGTACTTCAAATTAATTTATATAAAATAAATTTCAGTATATTGTTTCACTAGAAAAAATTTTTTTTTCTAAAAGTAATCAAAGTGTTTCTTAACGAAGTTGATTAGACTAATGTAATGTAAGATAAGCTTGAATTAGCTTGCAAACTAAACCAACATTTATAATCAAGTGATAAAATTTGCACAGACCTTTTTCAACTGAGCTATTTAAATTGTTAAATATTACATTAAATATACTAACATTTAAAGTCATAAGAAAATTGCACTTTTCCTTTTGAGAATGAAGACTTTCATTAATCACAAGATTTGGATCAATTATTAAAAAAATAATGAAAATATGTACAAAAGAAAGTTACTTCAATTATTTATCGGACATATACCTTTGAGGGTTCCAACTAAAATCATCACCAAATATGCATTAGGATAAAGTTTAGCAGCATGAGTTACGCCATCGTGAACTTTTTTTACCCTGTTTGAAATCAAATGTAACATTAAAAATATGTTTAAATACAAATATACATAAGTGTTTATAATTTATTATCATACCTGTAAACCTCCTTCATTCCCGCGCATATTATTTTGACAGGTAAAAACTTTGCCACTTTGTATCCAATATCGAATGGCGTGTAAAATATGGCATACCTAAATTATTACATCAATTATTAATATACACACATAAGATATGTCATTTGATAAAGTTTTATCGTGGATGTATTTATCTTTAATTGTTATTATATTCCAAAAACTTATTTTATCATATTTAATATATTTTTGCAAGCTATAATTTTGCATTACTAAAAATTACAACATTTTCTTTATACCCTATTTTTATTGTAATTACATCTTATTAAAAGATTTTAAATAAAATGATGATTTTATTAATAGACAAAGGCGCAATTATCATGTAAAAAAAAGTTTTAGGACCACTATAACAATTGGCTTGCGCTACCGCTGGTACCAAAAAGGTTAATTTAAGAGTATAAATTGAGATTTAGTACAAATGCTTACCAGACGACAGTTGCAACCAACACTTGTTGCGTATTTCTGAGGGGTGCTAAAATAGGTTCCCCTAATAATCCATTGCAGAGCATTCCACTAGCAAAAACTACCAACATTGTTGACAGCCAACATGACAGAGGATGTTTTCTTGAGAATGCTTGTGCTCCTGTGCAATGGAAAATCAAATGTTAAAAAAACTGCTTGCATTACCTCTAAATAACAGTAACTTTACTCTTTTTTTTCTTGTCTATTATAAAAGTGATATTAATATTTACATTCCAAGTTAACTGTCGACATTATCATTCGTCCTATATATCCAAGAATAATTTCCTGCCTTTCTCGAAATCACTTTACGCTTCATTATCACTTCGTAAATTGAATGCAATAAATGTTAAATGATTTTCCGATAAATAAACAAATTTCCGCTTTTCAATAACCAATTTACTTTTCATTTCCCTTTGAAAATTATATTCAACTGAATAATTGCTCGTTACACCATTTAATATTAAAGAAGCCATTTAGAAGATTATTGAAATCCATAACGATTTAAATTCAACATTTAAGAAGCTAATTGCAACGATGCTGCAATTTAATTTTGTCAATAAATGGTAATTAAATGACCCTAATTCTCTATCATTTGGAACGTTATGTTTTAGAACGAATGAAATAAAATTGCCAAATGTTGGAATCGCAAAGGCATCGCGGGAGAGAAAATATCTCATAATTTGAAAAGTTTCCAATTGTAGGAATGTATCGCAAAGAGCGAATTACTTGTGACGTTGAAGATGAACGTATGAATAAAATGACTGTTCCTAGATGCAATCTCTGAAGTTCCTTTTCATAAACAGTGAATTGTCATTTAATTGAAAAGTTCAGCTATCCTATACGTGCATGATTTTACACGTACATAACGTAGTGTGATATTTCAGTAAAGTATACCATTTCAAACAGGTCGGTCAGAATCCGTAGTAATTCGCTCTAGGTGTAGCGTGCAAGAAAAATTTACCCGTTACGCAAAAAGAAAATAAAAAGAAGAAAAAGTGGAAGTGGTTAATTAGTAAAGATTTTTATATAATTTTATATTTACTTCCACATTACGAAATCACTTTCACGAAGGCAAGAAATCAATCGTCTCAGTTGTAGCGCTTCGGAGCATAAATGAAACGACAACATTTCAAATGATCATTTCATTAATTCCAATAATAATTAACATACAGATAAACAAACAAATAACAATCGATTATTTTCGTTATCAATTATTGCGTCATTTTTTTTTTATGCAAGCATTAAACGTACGAACAAAGATATAAATAAATTACAATCCATTTAATTTATTTATTCTTTTATCGACTATCATTATAAATATTATTAGACACTAATCCATGATCTATTGATATATTTGGAAGGCAATTCTTTTTATACATATAAATTGAATATTATTGAATTAAAACCTCTTCATATAATATTTATATCTATTTCATAAAAAAAAGCATAATTGTAATGACTCAGTGTTTGAAGATTGTATACTTTACTGAATGAACAGGGGCCAAACGTATGTTATAAGCCTCTAAAAAAAAAAAAAGAGAGACTAGACTGAGTTAATTTTGGAATGAAATGGTAATCGGAATCGAGTTCCATTAAAAGAAATATTTAAACGACACAACTGTACAGCTGTTCCCCTTTTCAATATACTCCAAATTTAACGAAAATTTTATAGCAATTCTCATTCTCAATAGTGAAATTAATTTACGTTAATATCACCTTTTACTATATAAAACTTGATTAATTCTCACGAAAGATGGATAATTCATGTAATCCGAGATGAGAGGGATATGATTTTGTCGCGAGCGTAATTTCATCCGGATTCAATTAAAAGTTATTCATTCCTCGAATTGGTAAACTGGTAAAGTACTTTACAGAAATAGATTAGCTGGGAAACAGTTCAGATACATATTAATTGTGCCAAGAATTCGTATGCACGGCGATGTTTAACTACTTTTAACTTTTACTCTAACTCTATTCATAAAAAGTCAAAATCAGCATCGTCACCGCAACTGTTTCGAATTTCCCGTCCCAACCCCCTTCCCTTCGTTTAATCTGTTATAATAAACTCAAAAAAAAGCAGACCTATTTATTAATTGGTAATAAATTAAACGGAATAATGTGAATATTTGGTGAAAATATTCGTCTAGATTATTTGCATTTTAATTTTAAAGCGCCTCGAATTGATAATGACAGAGGATTTCGCGGCCGCGGACAAGTTGACGTGCGAAATGCATAATCCCCGGGGATAATTATATTACAATAATAACGCGAAAGAGCGGCGAAATATTGATATTGATTTTTACACGTGCGACGTGAGATAAAATTGTCGGGAAAGGAAAGCGCGGCCGGAGCTAATCTGGAGTCAGTCTGGCTTTAAATTTAGAATCTGCCCGGTGGGCTTGGGCTTACCGGGTCCTAAATCCTCTCTGACATGCAGCGCGCATAGTACACAATGCGCTATGTCGAAGTAAGGGAACATCTTGAGTTTGAGGACCTGATTGGCCATGTCCAGAAAAGTTTCCGCGTCCATCGTCGAGGCTTTCCTTTGTTATCACGGTTTCACCTTTTGAACTGCGTCAGCATTTAAAATGAAAAGAAAAATTGAGAAACTAAAAAGGGCACCCCCCGAAAGTGACGCGCAAGCGACCGCAGCGTGTAGACAACACTGTCGTCTGCAGCGAGCGATTACCCCAGCACGTTAAGTATTATCGTCCGCTGCGCGCGCTCTGTTTATGACAGCCGTAAGGTTGCTTCAGGTGCGCACACTTTGACAATACAGCGGCCCGTCTGGCTGATGCTAATTTTGAACACGTTTTGGTACTTTTACTTCCCGGTCCAACCGCCATCTATAAACGCACGAGTAAGGCGCTTACAAACTCGCACATTTACCATCATTGAAATCTTCATTTTTACGTAAATCTCTTTTTTTTTTTCTTCTTTTACAAACAATCGGTTTGAGCTTTGATTACTTTTGGGAGAGATTCTTTTTTTCTTTTTCTTTTACCGAGCAAATATAGTTTTACAAAAATATAATATTCAACGAATCTTCTTTCTTCATGTATTATGGTGTAAATGGGCACCATATGAGTTAAATAAGAGGTTTGTGCGCATTACAAGTAGCGCAAACCTGCAGTTTACGCGACGTGTTCCGGTTCATGCGCAATAAAAAGTACATCCGATGACAACTTTGTATGCATTTCACTTAAATGGGTATTATCGTCTCGAATTTTAATTAGCAGTTGCCTTGCCCGATAAGATACTGAATGAAAAAGTTGCGGTGCAGATTTTATAGACAATCTGTATGCTTTTTAACATTTCAAGTAATTTTAACAACTCAGTAAATGGTCTCTTTTATTTTTGTATTATTGAAATGAAAATCCTGTTCATATTTCGTTTCATTTGTTATTCTTACATTTAAGAAAGGTAAAAGTATACCCTTGATGTATGTGAAAATATTTATAATAAAGTATAATATTACTTGAATTTCTATCATAAAGAGATTTGTCTGTGTACATTGGATGCAAATTGGTGAACATATTTGTAAAGTCAAAATTCGCAACCTATTTTCTTCAGTGTATGTTGTCAAAATCAGCAACATAAATCAACATTTAAATCTATACTATTAAATTAAACCTTTTGTTTCTTGTTCCTAAATTAAAATTTAATGTAGTATCTACGTCTTACCATAAAGAGTTATGTAAAAACTTGTCATAAATTTCGATGTTGGACAACTGCAATCCAATTCTCAGAAGCAGTGGATCCTTGCAAGAAAGTCATCGCTTAATTTTATAGTTTGAGATTCTGGAGAAAATATGGTAAATCTTTGTTAAATTGTATCAAAAAAATAATAAAACTGTAAATAAGATAATAGATGTTACTTACTTGTTATAATTTAATTCTTATTTGAAACAACCAGGTACATTTGATTTATATGTCACTTAAACACAATAATATATTCTTCTTATTACTGAACACACAAATTGTTGTCCAGTTCGTTAAATTTCAACGTTCCAAATTTTTACTCACTAAACTTTTATTATAGGATAACCGATAACTTCCGTAATAATTTTATGTCGAACGGCGCTTCCTTAGTAAATTGAAATATTTGTAGGTTATTTTAAAAGGACATACATATTTTTTCAACTTTAATATTCAGAATTTGAAATTCTACAGGGATTGTCACAAGCCCTACACATACACAGAGAAAAATTTCTTAGCAATTGCTACTATATTTAATAATAACTCTATGCGTGCGTTTATAGTATTCCTTTTAATAGTATATATGTATTAAAAAACAAAAGGACCCTGTAATTGGTGGACACAAATTCAATACATATTTCTACATATTGGATTTTATTGGATCTCATATGCTGAGTGTGCGTAATCTTGGCGTAAGTTTCGCGATGTAATTTAAGTGTTGATATTTGATTACTTTCCCCAACGTTCATTTACTTTGTTCCTTCAAGATAAAAAAAAAACAATACAACAAGACCAAAAAATGATTACTTTTTATCAGCGTAAAGTCCGACCGATAAAATATCTCCTAAACTCAGCTTGCTCCAGGAGTGTACGACCGAAGGGTTCCGAAGTTGGCCAAATTTGCAACAATTTGCAACACAAATATCGCAGTAATGTTATTGACCGAGGGCTACAAAGTTTCAAGTCCAGTTCGGATTATAATCGAGAGCGATCGATCAAACTTAACGAGGCATTTAAACGGCGGAAGACGAAAGGGCGCACATAAACGGCGCGCTTTTAAATGGCCGTTACTGTCGCAGCTGTTTCCACAGCTCAGTAACGACAGTGTCAGTCAGGATTGTTCCCAATGCGGCACAAAATGCAGTGACTCAGTGCTGGTTTATGGAATGAATTCGACAAGACTCTCCAAGTGCCTTCGACAATCGCGAATTTAAATTCAAACATGGTAAATACGCCAGGGTACTCGTAATACTTCTCTCACATGGTTTATAAACATAACCTCTTTCAAGCAATAATTGTAATTAACGAATTATGCTTTTATTAACGCGATGCAAAAACGGTCGTAACGCTGCACGATAAGGACAATGGACTTTTAAAATTATATTTACATACAGACTGTTTTACATGAAAAAGCAGTGCTCATTGTTATTAATGTTTCTCGCGTTATACAATAATGAAATTTGCTGTGTAATTTAATTTGGATAAAAACAATGTTAACGTAACTTTAATATGCAAAATAGAGATGTTACAGTGAAAAGTAGTGTCTACTTGTAATTATTATTAGTAAATTCAATTGTTTCACGTGATTTTCAAAGGAATTTTGATTTGTCATTATTTTTGTTTGGAACACTTTTGTTTATTTGTAGCAGTTGTTTCTTAAAATTATATAAACGTTTTATATATTATTTTTTTTCCATTAAAATTAATATGCACAATGCAGTAAAATTAGTATGCAAAATATTACACATATTGAATACGGGTCTTAATAACTGATAAACAAACTGGAGCATTCATACTAATTAGATAAACATGTAAAGTATATGCTTTAGTGTATATTGTATTGTAACTGATTATTATATTTAGTTTTATAGTTTCTTATTTAACAAACTTGAGATATTGAGGTTTTTATGCATATTTAATACCTATTATTACATAAATATTATAGATGTACACGTAGTGCAACATTACAGTGACAAATTAAAAATTTGCATAAGAGTTAAATAAGAAACATAAATAACTTGTTAAATTAATTTTTCATTTCTTGTTATTTGAATTGAATTTTTTCTTTTATTATGTTTGAATTTATATGCCTTTATGTGCCTTTACACATGTCCTTATTTCTTTGATTGATGTTACAAATCATTAACACAAACAGAAAGACAAGCCTTGATGCAGTGACTATATGAATTATATTGAATATTTATTTATGTAAGAATATTTCATAGTAGCAATTGTGCTCTAGTATGTAATAACTAGATACAACGAAAATACTTTCTTTACGTTAATAATAAACTTTGTTTTATTTTTTAAACAAAAATGGTTATTGTTAAAAATTAAAAAAAGTATATATAATTTATCGTGAAATAGTTCAAAATATATCATATAAAATATAATTCTGTAGATAATAATCAAATCATGACAGTCAAAAAACTAATCAGTTGTGAAGATAACATAAATCAATAAGTGTGTTTATATCATCTGACAGCTTAAATTATGGTTTATTTGCATCTTTTAATGAAAAATTTAGCTTGGAATTTGCACATTAATAACCTCTTGAATCTTTAACGTAAATATTTTAGACTATTCAACATAGCGTTTTCAATTATTAATATAATATGAATATATATATAATTATAAATTATTTTATATACAATAAAAATTGAATTTTATGTTGTTAATAAAAGAAGTAACTTTTAATATTTAAATTCTTTTAAGTAATGAGTAAACTTTTCTTGAATATTTACTTTTCACTATAAAATATCTAAATCAATTATTTCAAAAAAAATCATGAAATGTCCATTGATCAATATTATTCGTATGTATCATTAAATTTTGTAATAAATGAAATTGTATAACAAATTTTGTCGAAATTACAGAAGGACGGTCTACGACTGCGTGCGCAGTCTGCAAAAAAGTATTCAGATGAAGTGCCATATTCAACAAAAAATATAATCGAGAGGAGACATGAGCCACCAAATGGTACTCAACACCTTCTATTTGTGCTAACATTTTTCCTTTCGGTATCTGTGACCGTCATAGTTTTGGAAAAAATTCTGCCAGAACCACAACTCATTAACACAGAGAGCCTTCAGTCAGATAGATTCGTAGCTGAAAAGGCGAAAGCACATGTGGAAAAATTGACCTCATTGGGACCAAGAGTGGCTGGCAGTTATGCCAATGAAGTACTCAGTGTTGAATTCTTGAAGAAAACTATTGAGGATATTAAGCAAAATGCAAAAGCTCATCATAGAGTTGAAATGGACATCACTCGTCACAGTGGAGCCTTTCCTCTAACCTTCCTGGACAGTATGACAAATGTGTACAGGAATGTACAGAACGTAATCGTCAGACTTGGCCCTCGTAGGCCTTCGGAAAATAGCCTTTTACTCAACTGCCATTACGATTCTTTCGTGCAAAGCCCTGGTGAGATATATTTGGATGTGTATTTTAGGACATGGTGAATCGTAGGTCAACGAAATGTTTTATTTCCATGATTAGCAGTTGTTACGCTTAATTAATTGCATGCTTGACTTTTGCATTTAATATTATACAAATTTTCTAAATATACATTGAAACGTTATTTTATCAATGACATTCAAATTAATGTACATTATTCGTATTTAAGAAAAGTGAAGGTAAAGTGGTAATTAAAATTTAGTCTACTAATATAATATTTATAGGTGGTTCTGATGATGCAGCAGGATGCGCTGTAATGTTGGAAATATTAAGAGTAATGTCTCAAAGTTTTCAAATGTTAAAGCATAATGTTGTATTTTTATTCAATGGTGCTGAAGAAAATATATTGCAGGTGTGTATAAATTTATACGTAAAAAAACAAATATGTAGATAAACATTTTGTCTTTCTTAGTTCATAATAATAATTAGTAACATTAGAAAATTAAGTAAACAAAGACAGTTCTAACATTAATATACTTAAATAAGACAAGAGAATGAAAAAACGAATTTCATTGTCACTGTAATGTCAAATTTAATAATTTTTCTTCACGTATTGTTTATAATTATAAGTAATTTAATCAATATCATTATAAATACAGGCATCTCATGGATTTATAACTCAACATAAATGGGCTAAAGAAGTTAAAGCATTTATTAACTTGGAAGCATGTGGTGCAGGAGGTCGAGAACTTCTTTTTCAAGCTGGCCCTGGTAATCCATGGATTATAGAAGTAATATCATTTTCTTGTAATTAAGTATTTAATATAAGTATAAATTAACATATTGAATAAACTTAATTTTAGGTTTATTCAAAAGTAGTGCCATATCCCTATGCATCATCATTAGCACAAGAAATATTTCAAAGTGGCATTGTACCAGGAGAAACAGACTTTCGAATATTTAGAGACTTTGGAAAAGTTTCTGGTAAGGAAAACAAACATTAACAAATAAATTAATATAAAAATAAACCAGTATGTATTAAACCTACGATATAGTAATAAACGTATAATATTTCATTTTCATATCATAAATGATAAATAGTTTTTCAATTTTAAGATATAAATAATTTGACTTTTTTTAAATTGTCTTTCATGAAACTATTTTTCAACAAAATTTGATGCAAACAATAAATGATTGTAAAGGTCATAATACAGTTTCATGTTACTCATAATTATAGTTCAAATTAATTTTATATTATTTGAAACAACAAAAGGAAACAACAAATATTTTATGTAACTTTTATTAATAAATATTATTTTCTTTCAGGCCTCGATTTTGCTTGGTCAACAAACGGTTATGTCTATCACACAAGATTTGATAATGTTGATCAAATACCTCTAGGATCTCTTCAAAGAACAGGTGACAATATTCTTGCACTGACAAGAAGTATTGCTACAGGACCACATTTGCCATACGCTCAAAATCAAAAAGCTGAAGGCAGTCTAGTCTTTTTTGACTTTTTAGGAGCATTTGTAGTTCAATGGCCGCAACACGTAGCGTGTTTTGTTAATCTTTTTAGTATTTTTATTGGAATGTTTTCCATATATTTAAATGTACAGAACTCGCGAGGAGGTAAATAAAGCATTATAATGTGAATGTATTAATACAAAAAGTTGATAGACGAATATACTAAAATGGATAAATGAATTATCATGTTAAAAAAATTATTTGTTTTGTTTTAGAATCTTCAAATACATTATATGTGAACCAACTAGCACTATGTATTATTTCAATCGTGGGTTCTTGGCTAGTGTCAATGCTCTCTGCAACAATGATTGCATTATTATTAACAAAACTTGGTAAAGTTATGAGCTGGTACGCGAGACCAGCTTGGCTCTTTTTTCTTTATGTTTGTCCAACTGTAGCAGCATCGATGACATTTTTCTTACGAATTGGTGCCAAACAAAGAAAGGTATATAATTTGTATAAATATTAAATTAAAAATGTAAAATAAGTAACAAATTTATAGCGTATGAACTTGTTTTAGCATAACATTAAATTGATAAAATTAAGCTTTATACTTTTATGATTTAAACCTAATTCATTTTCAGAGTGTTGGATCGGCTTGGACATTATTTCAACTATACCAAGATGCATATAGTATATTATGTATGGCTGTTCTTTTTATTTGTATATTACTCGAAATTCGATCTGGATTTATAACAATGCACTGGGTTTTATTTCCGTCACTCGGGAATATTCTGCGTTATTATTTCTTTAATAAATTAAGAGGTTTGTTTCAACATTACTTATACTTGGTATAACTTTAATTGTTAATTAATTCCTATTATGTTTATATAAATTATAGACTGGCGATGGTTTGGTTACCAGTTAGCTGTACTAACATTACCATACGTTCAATCATTTTATTTATGCATTGGTGCACTCTACCTTTTTATCCCATTAATGGGACGAGCCGGCGCCAGTATCAATTCTGAACTTCTTATGGCTAATATGATTTCTTTTCTATTTTGTCTCTTGTTAAGTTTCACAGTAAGTATTTAATTAAACATACTATTTAATCAGCTAAACGAAAGGTGAATTTACATTGACTTTAATATTTCTTTTATATTTTCAGCTGCCAATGGTACTTTTAATAAAGAATGCCGAAAGAGTTATAAGTGTTTTAATTGGGATATTTTTAATAGCTATAGCAGTTTTAATTTTAACGCCACTTGGTTTTCCTTACAGTGGAAATCGTTTATCTCCAGCACCTCAACGTTTTATGATTTCAGTAAGCGTAAACATAGTAATTAATCGTTACAGAAAAAAGCAAAATATAGAACTAATTGTTATTAAATAATTTTGTATAAGTAATACTTTTTAAGTTTTTTAGGTTTAAGTTTTACGCGCAATAATAAACATGAATTTAGTTAGGGGAAAGTCGTTTGGTATAAAGACAAATATATTTAACTTTTACAGCATACTTTAAGACAATATTATCATGCCAATGGAACCCTAAGGCATTCGGGTACAGGTTATTGGATAGTTAATTTGGACATGAATAGTCCTCATAGCGTGTCAGGATTCGTTCCTGAAATAAGTACCGCTATTGATACTGTTAAAGACTGCCAAGAAGAACTATACTGCGGCTTGCCGTATTTATTGCCAGTGACAACATTTCTCTGGTAATTATTTCTTTCTAATATAATACCCATTTCTTATAAATCAGTTATAAGAATAAATAATAACATTTGTATTACTCACATTAGGAAGAACAGTTGGATACCAGCTCCAGCGCCGAATATAGCAATACCAACTAAGCTGACTGTTATCTCGCAAATAAAGCGCGGCAACACTAGAGTTTTTACCTTCTCTATGTCAGGTTCGTCTGTAACAGCCAAATCATTTTGTTCGCATAAATATTTATAAATTTCAAATAAAGTGTTAATGTAAATATCATTAAAAATATGAATAATATATGTAATTTTAGGACCAGACCATATGGGTATAATGATGTCCCCATATAAAAATGTTCACTTAATATCAACGACTATATTGGATGAGCCATTACTAAAAGGCCCACTGTGGAATGGAAGGGAAACGTATTTTGTCTACTACTCGTGCGTTCATAATTGCGAAAGCTACAATTTTACAATTACATTAGAGGTAATTATTATATTTTGAAAGCGATGCAATTTTAAGGCAACAATTTTTATACTATGTAATATGTTTTAGACACCAGACGACCACGAAGGACCATCGCTATCCTTGGCCTTAGCTGGACATTTTCTGCATGGCGAGAATCAACTATCCCAACAATTTTCGAATTTCTTATCGCAGTTTCCTTCGTGGACAGTGATAACCCCATGGACTTCAACTTATACGTCCTGGCAATTTTAATAAGTGCAAAACCGCGACAAAAAAAGCCATACCAAATAATTGACTCAAAACGAAAATTACGAACTTATTAACGGTCCTCTACTTATTTTTTATTTTTGTACACCGCTCTGAACGTAAAAATGAACGCAATACTTGTAAAAAAAAGGTAAAAAAAGAAAAAAAAAAAAAGATGTAAAAATCAATACTTAGGCCGAGCATTTATTTTTAAAATTGATTACAAATGATCGAGTGTGTGAAATTCCAACTTGACCACGCGAAGGAAAACAAGACGGTTATACCAATAGTCTTAAAAAAAGTACATTCGCTTTTTCGCACACTCGAGTCATAGTTGAGTGATAGATAAAACACCATTAAATGTGCATTACTTTGTCATGATTTGTTTTAGGATTAAGAGCAACACACAAAGGATAATAACTTTACAACGAAAAGCATTGTTTTCGTATTCCTTGTACGTGGGCGCAAATTAGTGAAACGTATACAATTTAATTAGGGAAACTTTGTGATAAATACTTTTGGTGGAAAGGCGTACGTTTAACTTCAATATATTATTATCTTCGTAGTGCAAGACATTTTCCACCAAAACAGGCATAGCGATAATTTGAAACGTAATAACTAGTAATAAAGTATTACAATATAAAATTGTCTAACGGAATCAAGAGGGATTTAAATAGATAAATCAATATTCGAGCTTTTTTATTAAGAATATTTCAATTCCGCGCGTTACCTAGAATAAAGTAATTGAAAATGTGATTTTACCAATAACGAATAATTATGCAGCTTTGTGATTCGGCAAGCTTTAAAAGGAAGGAGATGAAGTTAAAAAAACGAAACAAAAAATAAAACAAATAGCCTAATTGTGCCGATGAACTCAGGTGCAGTAAGTTGATTAAAGCTTGTTATATGGAACTAGACATATGCGTAGTCACAAAAACAAATATAATTAACATTCGAGTAACTAAACTTTCTCGTTACTGACGAACAGGGTAGATCAATTTTGTTTGTAAAAAAAAGAAATTATTTAATTTATTAGAGCTTTATTAAAGAGGGATGGTAAAGTTAGGGTCTTTCTTTTTTATCTTCGTTAGTCGTAAAAGTGTAATGCATACATTTTTATACACCGCACTCACGGAAAATAGTCCGCCACAATGTTATACAATTTACCTAAATCAAGGATCCGCATCCTTGTGAAATTTTGACATATTCATACAATTGAATGCGTACTCTAAATTATTCAAAAATTACTATTGTTACTATCATGGTTGTTGTTATTCCATTAAAATTGCAAAATAAATTTAAAATCCAATGTGCGTCGTTTGTTTCCATCCGATTTATTTTTTAATATAAGGTAGGCTCAAATTGCCGAGCAATCCAATGAAATTCATAATTACAGTTTTCCAAACACACGTATCGGCAAACGAAGGACTAAGTGGGAGTGCCGTTGAGGTCAAAATGTTTCTAAAGCGTTTGACTAATTTCCTGTTTTCAGTCGAGTGCTAACGTGATTACGCGGTGCACCCGAGGCGAGTAATTATTCGCCCATCTCAAAATTATCGTCAATTAACATTCTCGCGATTAATCCACGGTGATTTTTCAACTGCCAAAATCACGGCTCCAAACAATTACTTCACATCACATACAAATACTCGTGATTCTTTTGGCAATTTCGAGGTAAACTTTCCTTTATTATTAAATTCTTGTCTCTAAATGATTTATGACATACTGCTATATTATACGTACATTATCAATTAATTTAAAGCGACCGTGCAGTTGAATTGAATGAAGCACAATCGCGGTAATTAGTACGCAGTCGTAAAACGATTTGTTGACTAGGAACCCTTCAGGTGCAACCACTTACCACTTGCATTTGAACAATTGTTAATTGCTCCCTTTTTCTCACTGGCGCATTAGCAAGCGCGTGTGAGCGAGCAATTAAAAGTCACCATTTACAGTTTTTAAGTTCGTACAACGAGTTAATAGTTGGCGTACATTTATTCGACATTTTAATTCCAATTAAAAGCATTTCCGATTAACACGTTGGTTATTTGTTTAATTATTTATGCGTTCATTAATTTGTTTGCAATTTTAAATTGTTTGTCAATTGTCAATTTCGTGGTTTTCAATCTAAAAGCACTTTTATTATTTTCATATTCAAAGCATTGAAAGCATTCGTGCAATTTTAGTTTGAACTTTAGTTCACACAGTAGCAAACTATGATCGTTTGTTCTTCAATTAGCAACTTTCTGTTCTTGTAACGGTTCCATCGCAGATCACGTTCTACTTTGCTTTCGTATGCCACTAAATGCCTTTTTTCGAAAATATTTATTTTATACTTTTTTCTTGACATTTTACAGATATTTCATGTAAAATTTATTCTTCATTCCCTGTTATATTTACAATATATATAGATTAAAGTGCTGTTCCTTAAGGGTCAGCTTTGTTGATAAAAATATTTATCCTATTCAAACGTCAAATATTAGGTTTACTGTTTAAATACTAGGAATAATTTTATGTATTATTGTTATTAAATGAGTTAATCAGCAAAAATATTCTTTACAGATGGTTTTCTGTTAAGTGGAAAATTTGTATCAAATGCATTAATTCAATCCTTTTAATAAATTATTCATACATTTTTAAAACTGGTTTTTCACTAGTTCAGAAATGCATAATAGGAAATGATAAGTCGTTTAATGTGAGAATTGAGTTAATTTAATTTCTTTCTCCAGCTTAATTGATTGGGAAAATTTCATGTTTTATTCAACGAATAGATGATAATCTGAAATCTCTTTACGCGATTCTACTATTAGGTGTGATAAAATTCAATACAAAACTCATTCTAAGGGTACTTTTTAATCCAGATTATAATGAGATTAGATTATAATTATATTAAAATACCCTTTTACGTCAGTTTATCAAGTTAATTTTTTAGATTAAATTTTATCAAACATAAAAGTAGAAAAAATATCTCATTTGTCATCTTCACGATATGTGAAAACCATTATATTTATATTATGCTGGTATAAATATAAACTTTAACTATTAAAACAGTTTCAAATATTAAAACTTTCAACACTTTCATTCGATAGAATCAGATTTTTTCCGTCTGAGGTGCTTCACGACAACGCATCCAGAATTTTAAACACTGTTTTCTCTGAACCAAACACTTTTGTGCGTTTAACAAATGTATCAGTAGAAATTAACAAATATCAACATATTTTTACTGAAATAAGCACTGTTTACATCATGGCATTTAAAAAAATTGAGTAATAGCGAAATATTCCATGAATCGGCGGACATACAATATTTAAGAAATATTTTCCGCGAATATTTTATAAATGTTTGGTGCTATTAGGGCAACCACTTGCGACGTACAAGTATTTCATTTAGGCATGTTTATTTTTTTACGACGCACACCAATGGCAGTGACCCCAGATCGTTTTTTTTTTTGGCGATATCACGTGACGCTTTGGAATTTAATGGCAATGGCGCCACCTGTACTTTGATACTACCTTACCAAAGGAGTGGGTAACGTAGGTTTGCTGTATTGCTTTTCCTGAAAGGTTATTTATTTTAAATCGAATAAAAATCATACAAATGATGTGTGTAGTAAATGAATCATTCTTTATGTGATTTTTAATTGATTTAAAACAAATAATATTAAAATGCGTCTCTGAAAAAGCTACCCACTTTTTTGATAAGGCAGTATCAAAGTACAGGCGGCGCTATTTCGGGATTTAATCTTGGCAAAAAATAATTTTTCTTGGCAAAATGTTATTAATCCTTAGATGATTTCTGAATACATGTTGATCATTTTGCATCAATTGGCAGCACATTCATTCGGTGTTTTTCAATACAGTATCAATACTTTAGAAGAATTTTGAGTTTCAATATTACATCAAAATTGTGGATTTTCCCATCTAATTTCATTAAAGAACTTTTTTAACTAATTTAGTAAGTATTTATTTTATTTTCAGAACAACATACTTATTAAATGAATTAAATTGGATATTTAAACATTACATAAACTATATGGCTGATTCAACCATACACATATATAACTTGAGGACTGAACATAACCTCATTATATCAACAAAAACAACTTGGACTTCAGTGTGTTGAGAATTAAATAAATTTGTACAGCTGATTCAGCTATATAGTGTGTATAATTCAATGAACTCACTAGATTATTTTTCATAAAATCAACTCAACAATAATGTCCAAACAATATATGTAATTAAAATAAAAATTTAGTTATTTTTTTCCGTGTAGTCTTCCATTCTTTACAAAATGTGTTTTTCCATTTAGCCCATCCGATCCACAATTATTTAATGAAACGGAAAATCTGTTCGAAATTTCTTTCAGATTAATAAATTAAAAGTGCTAAGCAGTGGCCATAGCTTTTATTATTAATTAATAATATGAGTTGATGTATGGGTAATCAGTTGCATGTGGAAGGAAATAAAAAAACTATGCTCACACGAGGAAACCATAAATATACAAATGAGTTGTGATGTCATCGTTCGACACTTGGTATTTGGTACAGGATTCGCGTGATTCGCATATGAATACAAGCAATACTACAGAACTATGCCAAACGACTTGACACGGCGAGTTCTTCGCCATATCCGGTCAACTGCAGCCACACAGGACCTCCGCCGGAAGTCACGACAGTCGCACCGTGGAGCACCGCTTCTTTTATTACACCTTCCACTCCTCAAATTGTATATTCAAATTCATATGGCAAAGTAGTTAAACTCAAGCCGCTAGCTTTATTTATTTAAATTAATATATATGTTTCAGGTAGAATTATTCACTTGATATGCTACATCAAGAATTGGTAAATTAAATAAATTATTATTGAAGATTGAACAAAGGAGCTTAATACGATTTATATGAAATATATCGTTAAAACGACTGGATATTATTATTGAAAGTTCGAGTTTAGAAATATTCTATTTCAGTGTTGACAGTTGATTTTAGAAATGATCAAATGTTACAAAGATAAGTGTGACTATGTTTTATCATACGTCAAATAGTGTTAATCAAATAATCGATGACTAAAAAAGATATGAATTTCGTAATGGAAGGTATACGTTTAAATTTAAAATGATAAAGAAACAAAATTGTTCACCAATCTCAAATTGTGCTGTTGATAAACACAATTCTTCATTGTTACATTTTACAATATGAACTCTCTCTCTCTCTCTCTCCCCCATTATCGCTCTCTTTTATCATCGTTCCATAACTCGTTAATTTTAATCGATACTTTTTAAAAATAATAAACACTAAAAGCAATTAAAAAATGATGGCTTGACAACTTGTCCTTGATGGTAAATGCGACTATGAAAAAATCGCTAGATCAATATTCAAGCTATTGTTAATTGACGGATTTTAATTTGTATCATAAGACGAAAATTAACACTCGACCAAAACTTACGAGAAGGGGGGAAGGATCTGATTGGTCAAATTTGAAACAAGCATAAGAATAGAGGCCCGAGGTTCCCCTCTTTTAAAGTACGTCCACGTCTTGCAGGACTCTGTGTCCGCGCTACCAGTTCTTCAGCGATTCCGACGCCTTCAAGTTCGCGGTGTCTTTCCTTCGCGGTCAGTGCTTCTCATGAATTCGCTTACGCCGCTATCATTTTTCATAGCTTCCCACTCGCGTACAACGAATGTCAATTGACAATGTAAACAAATAATCCCAATTAACATTGCCCGTATATAATATTTACACGACTGTTTAAGTGAACTTTAATCATTTCCATTAAATAATACATTCTACATTGAAAGTATCAATTAAACGATTAAAATCAATTAAAACAGTAGGAGCTTTATGAGCTAAAGATGTTCATTAAAATGATAAATGTTTAAGTTTAGATTTGTTCAACATCTAAACAGTGTATCATTCACGAATGGTGCCAAATAAGAAATATATACATTTATATATATATATATATATATATATTTTTTTTTTTAAGTTGCTTGTTACTTAGTATTGAATATTTCATGAAAATCAAATTAATAACTAAAAGATAATTATTATCGATTTATCAGATAATAGTAACGGCACAGTGAATAAGCCCGATAAAGTTGCTCTATCGTGGCATCTTAGGGAGATAATCAATCTTTGTACAAAATTCTTTGGTATTCAAACAGTTCAAATATAGAAATACTAGTGTGCGGCAAAGTTTAACAAAACGCGGACACATTTGGTTTAAAATTACAGCGAATGAGTGTTAAAAAATAATTAGTGCTACTTGTATATTAAAGTCGATCTTGTTCGTATCAGTGGTAAATATCTGCAGTTGGTATAAATATTTTTAAATCAATTTTTAAATCAGATTTGGTTTCTTATAATCGTTGAGTCAAGCCAAATTTACTGCTTCCCATAAAATTCTGTGAGAATATGTCTTGAATAATACAATGATACTATAAAATTTATAATATTGCAAAATAACTAAAATTCAATGCCTAAAAATGCATGTTTAAGCTTCTGAATAAAAAGAAATATTGATTATAAGAATATTTATTGTTTATTTTGCAGATGTATCGACAATTTTTGCTACAGAATGTAGTAATTTCAATACCTATTTTTTGTCAATGATATATGATTAAGGATGTGAAATTATTTTCACTGAATATTCCTAATGTTAATTTTGTTTTACTGATAATAAATTAAAAATATTGTATATAAACATGATTTGAGTTTTGAGTGCTTAATCGCTATATTGTTTTTACAATTGGATTTAATCCTTGAAATTTGTTAACAGCTTTCCAAAACTTTGGATAATCTGAAGGCAAGATGTCGGCATAGCTGATGATGAATAAAATTCGGCTGTGTCACATCGAGCCAACCGAAAATCCAAAATTCAACAGTTATATTCCATCAAAAGATCTATTTTAATCAATTAAAATACAATACCTAGTAAGTATATTCATTGTCCAAGTTTATTAATATCTAATAAACAGTTACATAAAAAGGCACCTTTGATATGTCTTGTAGAAAACATATAAATGTTTATTGAAACATGCAAATTCGTAGACAATAAACGGATTGCGACTTACAAGTCTATACGTTTATTGTCTACGTTTTTATATTGTTTTCATACTTCATTTTTGATAAAGATGTTTGTTATACTTTGTTCCGTATAATAAGTGAATTATGTGAATATTTTAGTGGATGGTAACAAACATTAATACCGAAGAATGGAAATTAAAAAAAGTATTAATTTGTGGGATTTGGAGGCAAAACCTCCTTTGCCTTTGAATAGTCCCCGTCCTTTCACCAATTGAACACTCTATGTCTTTTATACGTTTCGTACGAGCCTGGTATGTCGGGACCGATTTTTAATTCTAGTCCAACTCCGCGTTTGCATAACACGTGTTTGTTTTTTGAATATTCCGGATGTGACGATAGAAAACCTGTCTCGTTTATTAAGGTCCTAGCGGGCGTTAATTTATAGTCATTAAACAAATTTAATAATACAAAATAATTAATAACAAATTGTAATTCAAGATATTATGATTTCATTGTTACCTTACTTTTCCAACTTTAAAATTAATGTTTTTGTAGACAAAAGTTATAATAATAAAATTATGCTAATAATAAGATATATTATTCTATATCGTTATAAGGACACTGGATGCAAATTCAAATATTAACGCTGAATATACGATAAGTAATACGCGTAACAATATACAAATAATGTATAATAATTGCATAAAGTTTTGTAAATATGCTATACAAAGTTAGAATCCACCTCACATTTAATTTATAATAATAATTTTATAATTATTTTTCAGTTTCAATCAAGGAATCATACCAATAGAAACGAACTTTACATTCGTTTGAAACAAAGGTACAAGCAATATCTGGAGCAGGAAAAACGAATAATGGAATGATAAATATATATCCCTTTTAAATCCTCTACTCTTCGCTCTTAATGATCACGAATGACAGAATTAAAGTTCATTTTGTGATTACTGAAAAGGCCTGCAATCCTAAAGTTACATCCGATTTCCTTTTTTTCAACATAAATAAACGGAAACGACACACCAAGAGGAATTTATTAGTAGTTGCTGCTATATTTCTATATGCACTTATAGTATTACTTTTAGTATGATGTAGTATTGTAATAAAAAAATATTGAAAAACGTTGTGCCCAAGGAATAGAACTCGTCACCTATGCTATCATTCTATACCATCCTCAGAGACCAAAATATTTTCCTAAAAGACAACCTCGAGTGGAGAAATCTAAATGTTTCATCCGGTACCAGTACATTTGAATATTTTAAGTTTACTATATGCTTCTGTATTTATACAGGAATTTAGTAGCTCAATTCATACTTTTTTCCATGTATTTTTAAATTTATCAAAAGCTTCCACATCGGCACCATATTCAATCAATAAATTAAATAACCTCGCACTCGAATGAGCTTCTAATTGCAATGGCGTACAGACGAATCTACGGTGTGGGTCGGTTTTATCGGGTTTAACATAGTAATTAATTTCAGCCTTGTTTTCGAGCTACAGCATAGTCATTGATATTATATGTAACGTGTTCTAGTGGCCTATGTGAGCCGTGCGCTGCATTAGCATCGGCACCTAATTTAAGTAGCAACACCACCGCATGCTTTAAAATCACCCGCTTCAACACAATTATGTAAAGCTCCATCATTTAGATTAGGTCCGCATTCAATCATCGTATTCATAATACGAGTATCTTCCATTACAGCAGCGCACTTCAAAGCCGAATTTTGCCACTTATCTTTTACATTCACGCGAGCACCTTTATTTAACAGCATTTTAACGGTTCCAAAGGAAACTTTATCATTCCGTTCGTCCGTAAAATGGCCAAAAGAGGTGTTCGATAATAGTTATCTTCTGCATTTGCATAATGAAGCAATATGTAACGCTGATTGGCCCGAAACTTCATCATGCGCTGCATTCACTGCAGCGCCGTGTTTCAATAATAATTTAACAACCTTTACGTTCCCTCTTCTCACTGCTAGGTGCAATAAAGGCCATGCCAACTTTGAATCGTGATCTCCAAGACGATTGTTGGCACCATACTTAAAAGTAAGAGTCAAACCATTTAGCAACTCCCCGTTTTCACTTTTTCATTTTAAGGGAGTTTTTCTTTAATTATATCCTTGGATAAAGGAACGCAGGTTTTCATAAGGAAAAAAAAAACTTGTGAATTCTATGAAATGTGATAAGACATTATAAAACATCCATAAGACAAAAATTTATCCTACAAAATAATTATCGCAAGATTTCGACCTTAAAACCATGAAGTTAGAAAATTGTGACTTTTAATTGTTAATTTAAATTAAATTCAGTGTTGATACAAGTCTTAAATTGCCATAATTAGATTCATTTTTGAAATACTTTCTTCTCATATTTCATGTATATCATAAACTTATTTTAATTTACAAAATAAAATACTCCCATTACACAAAATATAACCTTTAAATAGTCAGTGATATGAGTTTCAAAAGACAACTTCCTGAGAATAATAGCAATACATAAAAACGATGTAAAAAATGTAAATATGTTTAACTTTTGAAGTACGTTACGTTTTTTTTTTCAAATTAATTGTTATTTTATAAAATACTTATATATTTCCGTCGCTGAATACAAGTCGGTTTAAATAAAATTGATAACATTTATTTTTAATTAAAAATATTTAAGTAGTTTGTCAAAAATTTAAAGTTTAAAGTCATTTGAATTCAATTTACTTTGAAACTTTTTTAAGGTTAACGTACGAATTCAAAAAACTGCGGGTATATCTCTGTAAAAAACTTAGTAAATGTGGACCTGGATTGATATTATTATTAAATACAATCAAATAAAGTCATCCACAGTTGCATCTACTGCTACGATTGATACCAATGATTTTACTGACAGTAAAACTATTTACCATCATTTCTCCCGCGTATGATTTCGACGTTCGTAAATTCTACGGCAGATGGCAGCATTAATCAGTAATCTTCCGCTTTTTCTTTCATTCTTATTCGCTTATATTACATTTTATGTTTTTCCATTTATTTTTGCTGAAGTAAATAAATATGTAATTCATCAAGTTGTACTCCACGAACATATTTAAAATGAACGATAAAGAAGACATGATTAGAAATTCGTTTTGTTTAACAATATAAAATTTATTTCAAACAATTTTATAGCAATTATTCTTAAATCAGTGTGTGATTGTTCAGGTTATGAAAATTTCTTCTAATTTTACATGTCCGAAAATGGACAATGGAAATGTTAAGGAAACAATTAACTTGCTGGATTTGTCAGAAAACGAGTCTGAATTATCAGATCTCATCTTTACGCCAAAAAAGAAGAAACTTAGACGGTATAAATATTTTACTGTAATTTTATATGTTAAATTTATAATTATTATTTCTGTATTATGTACTTTTATTTTAACAAATATTTTTTATCACTTGGTTACCTCAGAGATATGATTTTAATGTTATTAATGTGCTTAAAATGTATCTAATATAATCACAGAGAAATAATATAAATTTCCTGGACTCTATGCTTCATGTTTCAAGCAGTGCTATATAATATATATGTTTAAAATTTGAAAATTTAATGTAAATCGCAATTTAATTATTTTACATTTGATTACTTAGTGTCAGCAATGTAAATAAACAGGAGTAATGAATAAATTAGTAAAAATAGAATTATTCAGAATGGTGAAAATAAAAAAGATAAAAAATATTAGTATATGTTTCATATTACAAATTTCTCTTAGATAATCAAGAAAATAACATAAATTATTTATTAATTATAGCAGACACAGACAGGGTAATAGAGTTAAGGTGAAAACTAGCACTTGCTGCGGATGTAGCAGATCTCAAATGAAACTAATTTCATTATGGTTAGGGGCTATACTTTTGACCTTTTGGTTAGTGGCGCTATCTTGGGTGGCTGTGATTATGTACAAAGAAGTTAAAAGAATGGACATTTCTATAAAGCAAGGTAAGAGAATCAGTATTACATATTTTAAATTAGATAACTCGTTTAAATTTAGAAAAATGTTCTAATCATATGATTTTAACCCTTTGAAAGAATTTATGTGTATTATAAAATTAACGAATTAATAATCCACTGCGAAATATGAATTTGTTTTGTATTATACCTTATTTGTTGTAATAATGACAAATTATGTAAAGATTTTAATAAAATAAATGGTACCAAGAATTTGTAATACTTGTAAGTATACTTTTAATCAACAAAATGCATGTGATTGCCTCTTGCAAAAACATTTAACAACCTTCCACAAGTTTTATCTCTAATGTTGAAACAAAAAGGAAGTGAAACTCTCCTTTTGTTTGTATCTTGCCAATGTTGCTTTGATAAAACTAATGGAATATTCTACGTTTCAAATTTTGAAAGTTTAATGTTAAGTTTAATTTATAAATAAATATAAATAAAAAATATTTCACCCATGTTTATTTTCTTGAATATATAATATAAATTTTCTAATTTTAGTCATTTTTGCATTAAAATATGATTTGTAACCGCATAAATGTATTAATAGTCAATTCAAGAAATAATCTAACTATTAGATATATGTTTTATATGCTCATTTTCTTAAAGTAAAGAAGATTTTTCCTTATGCTGAATGTAAAATCAAAGTTTTTAATAGATATTACAAAAAGTTTAGATACTAATGTGATTAACCTTTTGACTTTCAGTTAATAAAATAATAACTTGAAAAACTTCATTTACTTTATTACCTAATTGTGCACTTGTTAGAATTAAAAATATTCAGTAGAAAAATATTTTAACAGCATTCAACTAACAGTATTTCGACATTATTATGAAAATGTTATATTAAACATGTAACATATAATTTACATTTTATTTTACTTATATTGTGACTCATTTTACGCATATTACAATTATAAATGAGTAATGTATTTTAATTTGATTGTGTATAATGTGATATTTAAAATGAATGCACTTGTTAAACAGCTTAATCTTTGATAAGCTTTAGTCAATATTGATGTACAATTAATAAATGTAAGATAAGTAATTTATTTTCTTTTTGTTAATCTTTATATATATATTTAATAAATATTTAAATTAAATATTATTATTATTATTAACTAATAATTGTAGTTGATTACAATTGATAGACTAAGAAAAAAAGTGGGATAAAAATTATTATACTACATGTAATAATGGGGACAAATGACATTTTCTTCTGATACTTAACATATGGTTTAAAAGAGGTTACAAAATAAATAATCATTTTTATTATACTTCATCATAATAACTAGTACAATTCTCACTACCTCTTTTAAATAATATGTTAAATATAACAAGAAGATGCTATTTGTCCCAGTTTTTAGATACAGTATATTAATTTTTATCCCCTCTTTTTTCTCAGTGTAATGTTTAATGAAATGTGTTTATATAATTCTGTGCACTGTATCTAAACAAACTCTGTGCACTGTATTTAAAAAAAAAAAAAATTCAAGTCACTCAAAATTCACATTTACATTTCCCAATGCAATTCATAAAATAGCTCAATCCCTTGAACTAAACTTTAATTTGCTCCTTAAAAGTAACAAACTATTAAAACCACTTCTATCAACCTGACTAAAATACACCAGTTATTGATAAATAATGCCATGTCATAAAGACTAACAAATACAACTTTAAACTGCGTTGCCATTCTTATCAACGTTCACACTCAAATCTCAAGTTCGAGATTGACCAGAATTTTAAGATAAAGTAGCAGCTGTTGCAGGAGCAAATAGCAAATTAGTGCAAACAAATAAAGCGCCGGCGCACTGAGAGAAATTTACAGAGTTAGCACAACTAAATATTGTGTAGTTGCAACATGATTGGTTACCACAATCGCAAATATAGTTGTAGCATCTGTAAATTGTATCCTAATAGCGCATAATATTTATATGATATTTTGACAATGTTTTTTTAAATAAAAATACTTGTTAAACATTATTATACAATATTCTATAAATATTTTGAAAAAGAAATGAAATATAACATAAACATTATACGGTGGACATTTAACATTTATAAAACATTTACCGAAAATATGTTATAAATATTTGTTGCTATTAGGATAATAACAACTAATATCACCCCAACTCTATTTTGTGGTTTGTTTTGAAGACCGTGAAAATAGACCAAATTGACAACAACAATATAAACACTGTTGGCGGCATAACCTCTAAAACAACCCTCAAAACAAATGTATAGAATAAAAGTTAGAATAAAAAAAGACAATACATATTACTAACGGTAACGTTCAAAAGCGTTTCGTCAACAAATTTGAATGTCAGTTCTGTTTTAGCCTCATCATTTCATTATAACTATTAATCAATTTTCTTGATTCCACTTTTATTATAATTGTCCTGGGTGTAAATACTTATTGGACGAAGTGAGTTATTGCACCGCGGGTGACTCCGAGGCAAACATTATTTTGATATTTACGTTAAGGTAAAAATTGTTGTCGTTGCGCGCGCCCTTTGCGTCGGCCCAAAGTCGACTATCCCGCGGACTCGCGACGCCTCAGCGTCGCCCTTCGCCACCCCACGTCCAGCAACCCCCTTCAGTCGATATCTAAGCCGTGACTGGATCAGTCGCGGTCGCGTTGAGCCGCGCCGCGTTAACCGCTCTCTTTCTCCCATTCTTTCTCCGTTCCTCACTCGGACTCGGCGGATGTTGTTATCGACGTTGTGACCTTTCGCAGGGAAACGTCATCGGGAGAGCGCGAGCTCCGCCGCCTCATTCTCGGCCTCGACCCGCGTCGCGCCGGTGCCACGCCGTCGGCCAACCGGGACTCGCCCGTTAAAAGCGGCCGCAAATGCAGCTGCTGGACTCGGCCGAGGGATCCCGCGCCGCGGCACCGACGGGCCGCGTCGTATGGCGTCCACCACGTTCGCATCGGTTTACCCTCATCAATTATTGATTGTAATGCGATCGTTTTGTTTGTTTTCGTCGACTGCTCTCTCGCCACGGACAATCGCAAATGTGCTATCAAGCTTCCGGATTGAATTTCGCCTAGGTGGATATAGTGTCGAGCCTTTCGCTAATAGAGTTCACGCGGTTCGTCCGAATTCGGCTTATATTGTTTTGTATTTATAGTTGTATCGACTTACTTTCCCCTGAATTATGTATAAAAGTTGCTTGTGGGTATCACTTTGATAATTAACTTTTTTTAACGTTCAAATTGTCATAAATAATGTCAAAGTGGCTTTGTGATATGTTTTCGTCGAAAAATTATTTATCGAGTTTAAAAGCAATGTATTTTGAGGTCACTGCATGCAATTTGAATCACTTCTTTTTTATTGCTTGTACAGTTTTTAACGTTCTAATAATATTGCCTCTTTTGAAAATAAAGGTTATAAATGAAGAGAAAATAAAAAAAAGGTGTCAAGCGCTTCTGTGAAAAAAGGATTTAAAGCCAAGCATTGATATTTCTTTCACACAGTGGTATTTGTCAATTTTCTTTGAAGTTCAATACTTTTTATTATTCATGTTAATATAATAAACACTTGATTTGATATTTTTATAACAATTAATTTTGATAATTTAATGTTCCGAAATCCTATTTCGGTTATTGTCCTTTTGTTTCGTTTTTGGTATTATTACATCAGTCTATTGTTTACATTATTTTGTTGATAAAAATCCAATATTTTTTTAAGTTGATTAATAAAAAGTAAACATGAAGAAACGATAGTTCAAATAAACATTATAGCAAAAGACATTAATTTTTATTAAAAAGTACTTTCATTCCTTTTGAATTACGCAATTTGTACTATTTTCATTAATAATTTTACATAGGAATGTTTAAAGAAGCATTTTATGCATCCACGATGAAAAAATGTTTTGAATTCTTTCAATAAAAAAAGAAAGAAGAAAGAACCCTCATATTATCGTAAAATATCGCTTATAAAAATTCTTCTGTAAAAAACTTTCTTTGCAATTGAAGATGCTTAGTCAGATTCTTATCGTTATTATTATTATCAACAATAGAACCTTAAATTATAAATGATATTTAGGAAAGAAGTGAAAAACTTAAAAAATTCTTGAATCATTTAAATACCTTTTGTATATGAAATTGTTTATGCAAATGTATTTAACTATTAAACGATTATTACAATATTAACAAAATTATCTTTTAAAAGGAATTCATTAAAACCGACGGGTTATTATATATTTACTTAAGGTCCGCCTTCCATAAATAATTTTAAAGCAGGATAATTTTTTTCCTTTCAATACACAAACACCGCAATCAACTGATGAGTCTTAAATCAAATAAACGATGCTTACACGATTCTTTTAACTCGAATAAAAAAAAATATAAAGCGCATTATTCAAACGTAGCAAAAGAAATGATAATAATTTAACAATAAATAATCAATCTATAAATAAAAACTTCTTTTTTTCTTCCTCGACCATCAACTGCCTCAAAACACTTTGCTTATTTACAATGAATTGACAAACTAGTATTTTGCACGCGTGCAAAAGCTGCATTGAAACATAGCAAAAAAAAAAGTGGAATCATAAAGAAGCGTTTATCTTTATTTCGTTTCAGTGCGATAAGTGAAGATTTGCAATGCGAATAAATTTTTTGTTTGTTCTTTTCCTATTTGTTAATAACTGAACGCTTCGATTAATATACCGTGAAAGAGGTATAAAAATTGTAAGGTTACTTTCAAAGGAAAGCCAGTCCCCTTTGTTGGTTGAAATTGTGTTAAACTTGAGTATTCGCAATTTATGTCAATCTCATCCCAAGACGGTTCATATCGCTTTTATTCTACTTTATTGATTTGAATGTGACTATACGTTCAATTTAGTCCATGATCGAAAAAGTTTTAGTCTTCAAGGATATTCACTTTTCAGTTCCAAGCGATGAAAACAAATTTCTTTTATTCTTTATGTAACTTTAATTCCAACACATTACCGGTAACATCGAAAATATGAAATAATATAAGATTAAAAAGTGTAATATATTATTTTATAATACTTTTGTCTAATATTTTTTAAATTGTGTTTTACTAAAACTTATTATAAGGAATACTATAAATGCACATACGCACAAACACACACATACATATCCCTGAGTTATTATAAAATATAGTAGAACAACATTTATGTAATTTATAAACGAATAAATTATATAATATACAGACACGATTACAACAACTACACAAAAACATGGAAATATTGTAAAATGTGTGCTCACACATGAATAAAATAATGGAAATTATAACAAAAAGTGTATCACCTTTTAAACTAAATTAAGTTTAGACCGCACAATTACACAAGTTAAATTTAATGTAATTATTTACGGTAGAAATTGATGTACAATTTATAAAAAATGAGGCACTTTATCTTATATTTTTTACTTTCACCATTAGTACATGCAATATTCTTACACCAACTGTTTACATTCAATTTTTGTAGGTCATTTATTAAAAACAAGCATTATGAATTGCTTTAATACTTATACGGCTGAGTTATTGACTGTTAATTTTAGTGCTTTCTAATTATAATTATACTAAAGCTTCAATATCGATTATTAAACATGTTCTATTATGTGTGAATTATTAAATGATTATATGTTTAAAATCTGATGAAACATATTTTGTAAACCGTTTTACTTTAATAAATGTCGTCACAGAATTTTATGAAAAGTAAACAAATGTTTATTAAATTACACAAATTTAACGTCTGCAATTTGATTAACTTCTACCGTATTTTCATAACACGTTTGAAATAATTGAATAATTCATTCGTGTGAGAACCTTATGTTAACATAATTAATTTTATGAAACGAAAAAAAAATAAAATTCTTTAACATTAAAAGTGATTCTATAAATCCTGTAATTTTGCACCCATTGGCATTATTTAATTTAATTATTTTCTGTTTCTAATTAAATAATATATTTAATTATTTATAAAGCATGGATAAATCTTAAGAAAGTTGGAATATATTGATTTTTAATAAATAAACAAAAAAGCACATTATAAAAGGAACTAAACAAGAAAGTTTGTTTTAATTGACGAAAAAAATATAACATTGTTTTTGAACATAATCCTTATTTTTATGTATAATAAAGTTAATTTTAAAAGTGCTCATTTTATTGGATTTCTTATTTATTCCTTTGCGTGTTTGTGTTAATTTTGTTGGAAATATATTAGAGTTCCTTACTAAAAGATAAAATAAACCACGTGAAAAAAATTAACATTATTAATAAAAGTAATAAATTATCAAGATAATTGAACGCAATATTTTCCCATGCCATTTGTCACAAGTCATACAAGACTAAAATTATTGATTGTTATATTTGCGACATTATCTCTCCTCAACGTGTATCTTATCGAGCTCAGGGACGTTTTGGGTGATCGGTCGTTTTAATATTTGACCAACAAATCAGATGAACCAACATAACGAGACACTTTCATCCAGTAATGGGATTGACTTGCCTTTCTCTATTTACAATAATATATTATAGTAAAGGGAAATCCATTTCATTTATCGAATCAAAATTCTATCCCAAATTATACGCCGCAGATCAATTTTGTATTTATAGAAACAATATTGATACTATAATTGACGGCATCTTTTATTGTTGAAATCTGATCAATCTGGTCTACATATCAATTGCACGTTAATTCCATTGTAACAAAAATTTAACCTCAGGGTAGCTGGACACGGACTTCATCAAATTTAAGTTTGTTGTTATGTGGGAAGTATGTACTTTTTATGTGGTATTTAAGTACTTATATGGTATTTAAGTATTTGAGGATATAATGGATAATGTTGCAAAAAATGCAATAAAAAATGGTTTGTATTTTTGTAGCGTTGTCCGTTATGCCCTCAAAATACAAAATAAAAATAAAAACAAAGATTACAAATGTTTCAAAAATTGTAATCTCAGTGCAATGATAATTGAGGATTCGTTCCTTATGATTATACATTCGATATTACGAATATATATACGATAATACGCAATAATTGAAATGACAATTTTTGACGTCAGCTTTTCTTACAAAAGTTCAAATATTTCGCGTTAGACGTACGACTGATGTAATTTTATCTTTTTGTATAATAATTTATTATAACAAAAATTAACGTACACTGTGCGGTGTTTTTTTTTTCTTTCTTTCTTTTTATACGTGATAATAACAATGTTCTTCATCTCATGAGTCACTTGCTGAAATGTGCGTGTGTATTATCCTTGAATACACGTGTGTCCCAAATGTGTATATTAAGTGGCGTATTCGTACACAAATAGTGACACTTACACACGTTCATTTGCAACTGTGTGTTGCTACCTGTTCGTCAGGTACGAGGCGAGTGATAAGAGCACAGTGTGCGTTTGGCGCTCGTAACGATCGCAACGCGAGTTACGCGTCCTCCGGCTGTCAAATTCGATTCGTTATTTCATTTTACACAACTTGTATGAAACAGGAGTAACGTCACGGTTACCGTCGCTGCGTCCTTCTGTCGTAAGAGGCCCTTTTTTGGTTACCATCAAGTAATGATTATTTCATATTTTTAGTCCTTCATTAACAACATAAAGCGGTCGACTTGCACTGACTTGTTATAATAATTTATTAAGTGCCTCCTTTGTCTTTATACATGACGCGTATTGTGACTTATTTTATTTTTCAAGTTTTCGTTTACATTTTGGTTAACAATTTGTATTTAGAATGTATCGCGTGGAAATTATTCGTGCGTACTTGTGCATTTCATTGTCATACAGATATACAGAGAGGAATTTATTAGTATTTATTAGTATGCTTTATAATAATTCCGAGATTTGCGCTGAAAAAGAAAATCATTAAGAATTACCGTGCTGGAACCTTAAAGCGAAGCTGTTTGTACAATATAGGAAAAATGCCGGCACAGTAAAAATTATGGAATAACACATCTAAATATTTGAAAACACGGTAATTTTTCCTATATTGTACAAATGGTTTTTTCTTTAAGATTCTAGCACAGTAATAGGATCTAGTAGTATTTTCAATAAATATATTTAAAAAGAAATGTTGTCGAGGAATAGAACTTCGTTACTTCGCATCTGCCCGTCGCGCCCTTTATCACCACTCTACGCTGTCCCTTAGATAATAATTTTGTTTTCAAACATTAGATCATATTATGATCTATGATGAGGAATACTATGAATGCACATATTTCATAGTTATTATAAAATGTAACAGCAACTACTAATCAATTCCTCTCGTTGTATTTAACAACACAAATTAAAGGTCGTTAATTAATTATGATTTTTGTTTATGATAGTGCAAATGTCAATTTTTAGTACTGGAGTGTGCATAATTATAAAGCATATTAGGTTTGGTTGATGTCATGCGAAATGAATATTAAATTGATTTGAGCATTTTATTAAGAAATAAAAGGAAATGAATTTGTCATTGACGTATTTAAATATTGTATTGAATATAAAAAGAAACTCAAAGTCTATTTCCTTTCCGTTCGATAAATTCATTTGATCAATTAAAACGGAGTATAATTTGGAATGAAGTAATTAAATTAAAAGTAATTAATAAAATGGAGCTTAGGGCCGTTAGATTTTTTTTTTCAATTAATCTTTTTAAATAATAATGTTACATTAAACTTATTAGGAGTCCTTGCAATAATTCATTTCTGTAATGGGACAAAGGCACGCGATTATATATAAATTTATCAATGATTGTTTCCTTTTATTTATACAAAAAAAGGAAAAAAGTAGTCTTATTAAATGCAGAAATTAATACAAGTCATTAATTTAAAATTATGTTTAGTTATTGAGTATTGCTATTTAATTTACCTTCACTATTCAGCAAAATGTTATTAAGTTGTTTGTTTATTAGATGCTTTATTAAATAACCGTTTTAATAATAGAAATGTGATACTGGAATGAGAGTACTGTAAAAAGTATCGGGTATATATTGTACTATTGATTAACACAAATAAATATATACACTGTGCGGAATAATTTGCTAAAGTTTACAATATAAATACTGCAATAAACAAGACTTTATCTTTGATTGCTCATAATATGTTTGTTTGGCTAAAAAGTTAATCTACTGAAATTATGAAACGTGATATAAATATTATAATGTATATAAATAAATTAAACAATTATTTAAATTATTAAAAGTGTTTCTAGTCAAGTTTAATATAATCGCAAATAGTCAATGTAAAGGGTATCTAATTTAATTAATAATTTAGAAATCATTAAATATTCATTGAAATTGTCTAATTAATGTTCAACATTGTTTGGCGCATGTTACCTTGTTATCCGTGTTTACTCGGCAGTAAAATTCATGTAAATTTTACATTAACGGTTAATGTATATCATTAATATATTTTCTATGAACCCAAGTTCATGTTGTGCAGTACTGACATAAATTATCTATGATATAAACGTAAAGCAAATTTAATAGTGATCTATAATTATGAATAAGTCAACAACATAAAAAAATAGAACAAACGAGAAAAATGTATGAAAATTTACTAATAATCCAAATTAAATTGTTTGAATTAACAAAATCACATTATATTTATTAATTAATTTCTTTATACATTTAAGTGTTTTTATTATTTAAGCTCTCTTTCGTCGTTTCATATATATCAAGGAATATATCTGTCTATCTATCTGTGTGTAATTTTGTTGAAACATATATTTTGTAAACTGATAAACTTGATCCAATATTTTGCACCGTACTTTTCAATTTAATGCATTTTACTGATTCATATAACAATCATTTTGTTACATACAGATTAAAGTGTTTAGAAATATGTTATATCTAATGATGCATGAAAATTGATTGAATAATTTAAATTTTTCATTAACGATATTTAATTTAATATTTCCTGAACATATAATGAACAAGTGAAAATTATATAAAATTTACAATTCTTCCATTATCATAAGGAAATAACGCATTTAATAATTGCCTATTTGGAAATATTGCGCAATTGATATCAAATAGTCTCGGTACAAGAAATTTACCTTTCAGTAAATAATTTATTATTATTAAAGTTTTGTTCTGTTTCTTTCCTAATGCAAAATAGGAAAAATATGTTGTTTCTCGTTCCATTGTAATATCAATTTATTTATCGTATCGTTTCCTTCGCATTATCTCATAGTAATCTGATTAGTCAAAATAAAGATAAAATTGATACAATATGTTCGGCGTATAAAGGTAATCTTGTAATATTTCAGTATAAGCGCTGAGATTTTTTGAATAAAAGTGTACTTTTATTTTATAAATTTAAGTTGGAGATATAAATGAGATATGGTTTTCAATTTTGTTTTAGACTTATCGTGTACTATTAAATGAACATATTAAGATAACCTAGTATAAGTATTAAACAAAAACCTTTCAAGTAATTATCTTCTCTTACGATTTGACAAAAAAAATCATTTTGATATTGTCCTAATTGCAATACAAATAGTCATTTAAAACAAATCTTTATATCACGTTATAATAAGTAAAACGTACACGTGTGTGTAGAAAAAATTTCCATAAATATCCCTGTACTTAATATAAAAAATAAGGAAGAAAACCTTCAAAAGAATACTGTATCTGCCTAATTTGCTCGTACCATATATATCAAATTTTGATTTAATTCCGAGTTCTTTTGATCCCCTTCGCTTATCTTTATATTTTAGATTAATATATAGTAATCTTTGTGCAAACTTTCTTCTACACACAAAATCACAAGCTCTTAACCAACCATTAAATTCAACGATTGAATCGTTAACTTTTCCAGATTGCAACTCCATCCCCACCTCGACCCATCCCCCACTTCATCAACCTAGAAATTCATAGAGAAAAGTCGATGCGATTGGTCGGTTTAACGTTGACGAATTGAATGAAAATTCGCGTACACCGAATTTGAACAGATGTCGCCAGTGAGAAAGGTATTGAAGCGTCGCGTCGCGGTTCGTTTCGGAACTACGAGTTAGTACCGGTAATGTGAAGTGACAAGAAGATGACACGCTCGTACGATCCGAGGGCGAGTTGATCCCCGACGAAGGGGGAGGCGGATTTCAGCCAATTGGATCGTGTCATTTTGAAATTAAAAAAAGAGTATCGGAGTAAAGAAAAAACGGGGCCTCGGGCTAACGAGTCACCACGAACGACGGAGGGACGGATTTGCTCGAGATGGACTCCGTGGCCGTGACGGTGCCACTGCGACCACCGACGAAGAAGATGAAAAAACGCAAGGAACTCGATGCCTTGGCGCACCGCCACGCGGTTTCACGCCGAAGTTCGGGCAAGCGCAGTTCTCAGGTAAACATTGTTATATTTTTATTTATTTCCTAGTAATCAACCCGCTTTGCGCTCATTATCTTTTGAGTCTTTAAAAGCTATCCCATCTAGAAGACAAGTATAAAATTAACAATTTCAATTATAGAAATTGCGACTAAAAAATCAGACTGTGGAATAATGTGTATTAATATCATTTCAAACAACTTGAATGCATAGTTGCATCTTGACAAATAAGTGATAAGTGAATTTTCTAGAATATATATCAAAATTGGCACTGATTGCGTCATATTCATCATCAATAATGAAACTGATCATTAATTTGTTAAAATGCCCTAGAAGCAACATAATTAAATAAGAACGATGAATTAAATTCCATCAGGTTGAATTTCTTTCAAATTATCCTAAAATTATTCTGAAAACGATAAGTGGACTGATTTGTTTGAATTCATTTAAATTTGTTTGTCAATTGTTATTGTAGGATACATATCTATTTCGATTGTCAGGCGGAACCAAAGATAATTTATTAACAAAAGGAAATATAAAGGTACACTGATTGAAATGTGTGGGTAAGAAATGTATGATAATACAAAGAACGTTCTAATTCAGTCAATTGCCGGGACAGGACTAATGATTTTCTAACGTCCGATAATGATGATACACACGGTCACGATTATTTCCCCTACTCTCGTTATTTTTGAAATACCCACAACATGTAACATATAAGTTACGTATATTAACATTGTAATGTATGTAATATATTATGATATACATAATGTATTGTGCATAATAAATAAATGGAATATAATGTAATATGTAATATAAAAGAATATAAACGATCTATTCACATTCAAGTATAAAACGTGAAAATATGATGAAAAAGCTGAAATGAAGCTTCATTAAACGGGGTATTCTATTTCTTATGAATCATAAAAGTGAATTTCATCCTTATGACGTTAAACTTCAACTGTTTACTTATTTAGAATCATATTTTTTTTTTACTTTTACACGTAAATATCATCCGCTTTATGTTTCAGCACCCACCATAGATAATTTATCATCTCTTGAAATTCTTTCTTTTTCTTTTATTAACTCATTATAATTTATCTCGGTAACTACTGTTCTCCAAAAATAACTTCTTAGAACATTATTTGCAATTTACTTTGATTAACATTTTGGTAATATCACATTGCAATTGTGTGTTTCAATATAATTAATATAGTTAATATGAAAATGTTTAAAATTGTAAATTTCTGTGAGAAAGATAATTTTCTGAATAACATTTGCAGGTGTATTGATTTTCATGCGAACAATTGTAGATACTGAAATACTGTCTGTTTATTTATTTAAGCTTTAGCTACTTGCAAGTCACGTCACATTTAGTTAGTACAAAAAGTTGACATTTGTTTGCTGTTGCGAGAACAGAAAAGTAATTTTTTGTAAACATTGATGGACTGTAGTTAAAAATTAGTAACATGTTGGTGGACACTAATTGATATTTGCTTTTTGATATTTCTACGAAAATTTATTATTTCAATACTAATGTTTTATTAGTATATAATATTGTATAATACTGTAAACAATCGTGTAATAAAAATTACTATGAATGTGTTAGTGTCATACAGTAATTGTGAATATAAGTACGTTACTCGTTTGCGCGTATTAAGTGCTAAAAAATTTATTCGAGTTTTTAAGGAACGGATCAGCATTGCAATAAAAATGTCAGTTATTAAGAAGAACAAAGTTGTTACGATCTATCAGTATTTTTTTATACTTATTGCAACGGTTAAAAAAGAAGCAATATACCTAGCACACGTTTTCATAAAACTGTAATATTTTATTCCAGTAGTTATTTAATTGTACATTAAATTTTCAAAGTCCAGAGGAATTTAAATTTATTATTTATTAATCACAATATATTAAATAAGTAATAATATGTTATTGTAATAATATCTTTTTTCGAGTGTATTGTTTTTTACATTTGATTTAGACAACTTATAACGTGATCAAAAATTACAATTGCATTTGTCAATTTTCAATCAGAATGCTTTTTTTTTTGAAAATGTGTAAATATTAATAAAGTCGTTATATTTTGGAAACTTAAGTCAGTACAGTATTTCCTTTAATCTGCGAATTTAAACTTGATTCCATTCATTAATTCATTATTGAATCATTAACTCAGATGATACTGCAATTAATTAACATCGTATTACTGTGATTAGATTAACTTATTTCTGCTTTACATGTTGAATATTAAAGTTGGACACGTGACTTTTATAAGCGCAATTAACTCATTTCATAACACTTAATTCGAATTCAATATTTACATTTGATTTTTAAATTAAATTTAAATTTTATTTCGCCTACAATATTAATGTAATATTTTTCACTTTATAAACTAAAATTCATAATAACTGTTTAAACGAGCAAGATTAAATTATTTTCCTAAAGTGAATATAATTATTTCCTATTTATACGCATAATTTACATAATAAACAAACTATAAAAAATTTAAATAACACGTAAACACCGCATAAATAATTATTGTTCACAGGTTGGAACGTAATGAACAGTAATTATTAAATAATAAACGACTAAAATATTTATAAAGAAAAATTATTTCAACGTGACAATAGATTGATCGTTAATTTAACAATGGTATATTAAAAAATATTCTACAATTTACAGATCATTTATTGTAATCAATCATTTTGCAATCAATATGAACTATAATATCACAATATATCTTTCTAAGAAATAATTTGTTTCTATCTTATTTTTAAATCAACTGTGAAATTAATATAAATTCAAATTAAAGTTGATATGAAACTCCATTTCTGGTTAAAGGTTCCTTACAATTGCAGTCTGAATTAAGAAATATCTACTGCATTCCCGACGATTCTTGACACGAATACAACAGAAATTTCTTGATCCCGTTTGGAATTGTGTGGAACTTTAAAGCGTGTGGTATAATTATAAAAAGTACAGTGCACTTTATACCATATTTAAGTTTTAATTTCATTAAAGAAAAAAAAAATTTACACTCTGTAAAAATAGTAATGTAAAAAGACATCTTGTATCGTCACGTGCAAACAAAAGAAAATAAAGAGAAAATTGTAATAATGTACTTGTTATTTTTTTGTTCATACGGAAGTTAACAATATAATAACGTAATACTGTAAGAATAGAAATCTTTAGAATGAAAAACTTTGTTAGTTTCATTTATTATTAAACTTACAATGTAAGATTATCATTTAATTAATTATCGCGACTATTTTTCAATGAAATTCTACAATCTAACAAATAAAGAATAAAAAAAAACAAGAAACTTTCGTTCAGTGTAAAACACTAATAGAAAAAAGAAAGAACGCAAGAAGATAAGAGGCCTAAAGTTTGATTGTCTTTCAGGAATTACTATCGGACAGCAGCGATGATCGTTCAGAATACTGGAATGTTGCAACAAGGAGTCGGAAGTGCAGGGGACGGAACAGCAAGACGTGTCCCAGCATCGTCAGGGCGTGCGGCGCTTTCTTGGCTTGCGCCGTGGTCCTTGTGACGGCCAGTTTGATTTGGCTTTTTATCGACGTTCGTCAACAACTCACCGTGCTCCGAATCGAACTGGATCAAGGTACAGAAAAACTTCTCGATCTTCAGTCCATACCCCCAATCGAGAGGTTCTACTGTGCTAACTATCAACAACAACTATAACGATAATGATAATGATAAAAAGAAGCTATTGCAAAGTTCACGTCAGAGTCGGTCGACATTAAAATGTAGCTTAATGTGCCCGAGCAAAATTGTTTAGCGTTAGTTCATAATTCGCAGTGGAAGAGTTGTGCACTTTGAGAGTTCAGCGGGGTTGTACTTTGAGAATAATGTAAATGCAAATTGATTGGGTTTCGATGACGTAATCGACATTCGATGTAACGGAATTGACGGCTCCTAAGAAGCGTGGAATAAGATGTGCTGTTGTATTGAATGTTTCAGTGATAGCGGGAAACGAGGGCGTCCCTGACGCGTTGCAGAAATGTCATTCGCTGTCGAGGGACCTTCGGAACAATCAGACGCTCATCTATTCTCAGATCGCCGATCTTAAGGCTCAAATAAATAACTACACGTCGCAGGTACAGTATCGACACTGCAACAATTTATTCCGCGAAAACGTGGTCAGTGCGTAACAACAGTTGTGGAAATAAATGAAATGAAACTGAAGCCTTGCTGGACGAGGGATGAAATTGCTCGATTCTAATAATAGTTTCTAAAAAAGGGCAAATACTTTTGTGTCTCTGCCCGCACAACCAAAGACTAAATTAATGGCAAGGTCGACAACTGTTTGCGTGGAATTAAAATGTTATCGATCGTTGGACGAAAGCCGGAATTGGAATGAAATTAGAATTTCAATGCCGCATTGTTTGTCGCGTTGTTTGTCATCACTTTTGTTTTTTTTTTTTTATAAACGGAGACCGTTTTAAAAATTTGTTTACTTTCAGATAACAACGAACAAACACAATTTATTGCAATTGCAAAAAAGTATACAAAACTCTTTGACCAATTCACCAACGGATCTGGCAAGTCTCTCGAACAGCGTCGCGGATTTGGGCAGCAAAATAAGTGACTTGTATGCGACAGTTCGCACAATGAAGGACACGAATACCAAGTTTCAAGAGACGCAGAATGTAATGCAACAAAATATTACAAACATCAAGGTAAATAAATGTCTCGTTTCACATCAATAACATTCAAGTAGCTAATTTTTTTTCATTTCGTTGATTATTATTATTATTCTGTGCTGAGAAAAATTTCTTTGGATAAATTACTGTAGTTTGTAGCAGCCTTATTTGATTTGTACCAATTTTATTATAGTTTAGAGAACAAGAATAGTAAGCTTTTTTCCATATATCAGATAAATTAAGTGAACTACATATTTCTTACAGCAAATGTTAAAGAAAATTATTTAAATTTCAGAAATCATTGTCAGAAATGTCAGATAATGTAAAGTGGCCACAAATGCCAATAACTAATGAGACGAGGCTAAAGACTGAGAAACTGAGCGCTGAAGTATCACAGCTAACTAGCAACCTGAGCCTAGTCAACAAGACTTTGTCAAGTAACCTTAAGTATGCACTAGATGACCAGACCAAAGATCATGTATGTATCGTTATTAATACGAAACCATAAAACGTTTGAGCACGTCAAGTTTTCATTTTCACAATTAGAAAGATCGACATTTTAAAGATTGACAAGTAAATCCTCAACAATATAAAATAAAAATGTCTGTATATTTTCCATCAGTGGATAATTTATATCTTGCTATAACTCAAGATTGATTAATAGTTGGTAATCTTCGAACCAATCCAAACATTTTCTGAAAAACTGGTATTGTTTGCACGCTTATGTAAAATACTTTACTGATAAACAACATTTTTGTTTGCAGAACAAATTAGTTTGGTTACAAGATACGACGCAGAATGTAAGCATGACACTAATGTCACTGCAAGAGGAGTGTTCCAACAAAATGAAAGAAATATGGCAGGAAATTAATCAGATTAAAGTTCAGGTATATAATATTAATATTAACATTACCATTTCCATTTAAATAGAAATTAATGATGATGTTATCAATAATATTCCAACTATTATTAAAATGAGAATTTGCAAACATGGCTTGTATGATGTAATTTTTTTATATGTTGCAGTTGAATAATGTAAATACGACTGATGTGGATTTCAATTTGAGACTTACGAAATTAAATCAGCAGTATAATAGTCTACAAAATTCAACAAAATCATTAATAACGGAATTAACATTAATCAAAAGCCAACAGGAAGAGAGCAGAAGATCAAAGAGTCGCGACGAAAAAATGCCAGAATCAGATGTCACGTCACAGGTTGCTAGTGCCACGACGGTCTCACCGTCTAGTAATGATTTAGGTATTACATAAGATACATATTAATTGAAGTCAAATGTTTATAAAGAGTGATTGAAATTTAATTTTGCAATTTCACGAAATAAGTCAACTTTTAGTACAAAAGTTTTCATTTCAGCTTAGATAATAGCAAAGTCTAGTGAAGATTTCAAATTAAAGTTTCCAATATTCGAGTACTGAATTTAAATTTAAATTTAAATTTCAAATAAACCAACTTTTTATACATCTTTTAATGATTTAGTTATTCGGCACAAAGGTGAAGGATTTGATAAAAATTACATGCCAACGAAGTGGACATATACTTGAAAGAATTAACAAAAACTAACTGATTACTATCTTTATTTATTAAAACGTATCGGTATGTCGACAATTATTGTTTCAAAGCAGACAATAGTTGTCAACAATCTCATACGTTTTGCTAATTTAAGATTTAAATTTCTTTAGTTTTGTTAATTTTTTTTTCAAGATTGTGTCCATTTAATTAACATGTTAGTAAATTTTATTAGATTTTTTTCTCTCCATGTATAATTAGAAGCCAAGTTTTACATGCACTGACACCAGTACAAGAAACATAATTTAATGTTAATCAGGAATTCATCGTTTTATCGTCATTATGATTAAATTTTCACTCTTTTCCATTAAACATTCTTTGCAATATTAATCACGGATTAATAATTTGATTTACGTTTAATTTCAGATGCGAAGGATAATTCAAAAGTCAAAGAGTCCGAATCGAGTCCCACGCGATTGTAAAATTTAGTTTGGTATCAGCGCACAATTGCATGTAAGACCAATCGAAATGAACGTCATAAGTAGCCATATTGGATTTGTATATATTAATAATTTAGAAGTGGCAGGATTACGTATTTATTAGTTAGGTTAGACAAATATTGCGAATGTGAAACAGATACTCTTCAGTTGGATCTAAATATCAACATCTCTCGCAATCAGTTTAATTAACCACTGTAAATACTTAAAACCCACTGGTCACTCGTTAATTGAGTTTCAAAAGCATTTATATAGTTCGAAAATATTCATTTACAATTGTTTACTACTTTTTAACGACAATGAATATTATATCAGTTTAATTCTCAGATTATGCCAGTGTGTCCTTTATAAAAATTTATATTCTTTCTTGCTTGTTGACTTATCCATGTTTTAAGAAAGATTGCGAGTTGTTTTTAGATCCAGATAAGATCGAAAAATACAATCGAATTGATATACCAATTTAAATATATAATGTATGAACTTGAGACGATATACAAAACAAAAATGAATATAAATTAGGATAGATGGACAGTTCACTAAGTCTGCGGGAAATAAAACTACTATAATAAACCGCAGAATAAACGAACATTCTTAGTTTGAAATTATTATCAACGTTTCTTATATCGTGCACTGTCCACATCCTTAGCGCATCATGCCATTGAAAGTACAAAGTATGAAGAAACAGATTTTTTCAAATTAGGCTCTTAAAGTGATTCTTTAGTGCATGACAAAAACGCCGTTTAAAACTTAGTATTAATTAGTGACTAAAATGAAACCAAATTTTGACATAATGAAAAGTAAAAGTGAAAGAATCGTCCGTTATACTTTATTTGTCAAAGTTTAATTTAAAATATTAAATTACAAATAAAATATATCAGACGATTCTCTTACTTTTACATTGCATGCCACTAAATTTTGGTGCAATTCTGGTCACTATTTAACCTTAATCCAATATGAGTATTGGACGGCGTTTTTGACATGTAAACGCATTAAAGTATCACCTTGATATAAAACGAGTTCATTTTTAAAATAATTAATTCAAACTTGAAGAAATATTTTAAGCATGAAGCAATTCAAACAGTGAAATAATTTTCATTTTGTAAGTTTCTAACTTGAAAATGCCTGTATTGTAAAATTTGTATATTTTCTTTATACATCGATTTATATATTTTGAATTTTCTTTAGTTACATTCGTTTGCGATTTATAGTTTGCCACATGTAATATTTTGAATATCCTCCTATGTTTTGTCAACAAAGATCATCATTTATTTATCAAAATAAATATTATGAGTATTTCTCCAATTTTGAAATTGTACGTTGTACGACTCGCAAATGCATTTTTAAATTAATCTTACACCGTTTTAGACCATTGCGTAAAATAAATGTTTTCTAATTTTGCAACGATACTTAGGTTTCTATAAAAAAAAAAAAAAACAAAAAAAAAACAAAAAGAAACAATGAAAATATATATATATATATAAACTATTGTTACAATTTTATAAGTTTCCTTGTTCAAAGCCGTAGCTCTATTGAACTGTGACAAACACAATCTCAACGGACTGGAGAGTCTTGTTATTCATTATAAGTGCTAAAAATCAATTAACGCTCCAATTTAGCTCAAATGGAAATGAAAATGTACATGATTTACAAAATGTATATTACATCGAGCTGAATGAATAAAAAATTATATAAAAATAATTATGATTATTCTTTTATTCGTACAGAGCAATTTAGCAAGTAAATGAGAAATTATTGAAAAATATTCAAATGCACAAACGTGTATTAAAACTTTTTAATCAATGTCGTATTTCTGAAATTTTAAAAAAGTTTCAATAAAGATTTGTGCATTTGAATAATTTTTAATAATTCCTCATTTAGTGGGTTATTAACATTTTCAATCTCTTTTCTTAATACATCAATTTGTAGTTTATTAAATCAGTTAAATCATTAAACAGAATTAAGATAAGTAATTAAAATAAGATTATTGATCTCAGCCTAAAATTCAGGACACCCTGTAGGTGTGTATCAGTGGATCAGCTGATGATCACGTTTAATAGAGTTTCATTCAAATTCTTGGCTAAGGGTATGGGAAGTCTAACAGCTTTGTGGCGATTCAGGATTGGTCGAACGTATCTATTTCATTCAAAGAAAGTTTCTGCGCAGTGCACGCAATGTGTTCCTTTGTTTGCTATAGCAGTAACTTTGCAAATACAGTAACGTCATTTAATCATCGTCGCCTTTCTAATAAAATGAAAAATATACCGTGCCTATTAATCGTATTATTAATGCATGGTAATTGATTCATGTTTTAAACAATTAAATTGTTATTGATATAACTAAATTAATCAAATCTTTGTAATAAAGTAAGTGCAATATTTTGAAAAATTAATTGTAATAGTATAAGAAATTGCTATTCAAAAGGATTATTGGTATTTAAATATAATATTTGTAATAGTCAATTTAAGTAAAAAAAGTATTGCAAAACTTTGGCGATTTCAATAAATTAGCTGTGTATAATTAACAGGTTTTAACATAAAAATTTCCATGAACATTATGAGCAATAACATTTTTTATATAATAAATAGAAAAGGTTTTTTTGTTTATTGCCTATTTCATATAACATATATTTTAATTCTTCATGACCCCTATTTTGTATGTATATTTAAAAATGATTATTCTAAGCGAGTTATTTTAAATTATGTCTTGAATAAAATGAAATAATTGAAATATATTTTAAAATATTATCTTTTACCCTTATCTTTTACCCTCTATCATTAATATATGTTACGTTACAATAAACAAAACTTAAATACAAAAACATTAGTTTTTGAGTAAAACAAAGTTAACAAAAATAAAAATAAAACTATAAATATTATATTACAATTTATAAACAGTCTTATAATAATCATTATACTATTAACAAAAAATACACAAAAATGGTAAACACATTTTTTTCTTTAAATTATCTATCCAATCGGACAAATGCCGCTCTTTGTTTAGCCTGAAAACCCGAAAACCCCGATATTGCAAAATCCTTCCTCGATCATTTGAAACTGCGCAATTCACAAGGTAAAAGGATATCGGCTTTAAAATCAGGGCTGCAGGAATAAAGGAGTGGGGGGTGGGGCTGTAAGAGTTCCAAGGGAAATGGCAGGGGGAGGGGGGAAGGTGGTCAGGAAATTCCTTCTGCATCGGTAAGTAGCGAGTGCATTACAGTGCATCAGCAGTTGTGTCAGAGTTTGGCACGTGGGCAGAGCGTTACAGTTCAAAGAACCGAGGCTACGTAAATATTACGTCGCAACGTGCGCTCGACGACAGTGACGACAGTGAGCGAGCCGTAAACAGGTACAAGTGCTAAAGCACGCGACATTTTTCCACTCCCCCGACATCGACGAAAACGACTGACAGCGTGCCATTGGCAACTCAATGAGATCTGCGTTGTAAACAGTGCATGACCTTGAAAGTTGCAACTTCTCGGATTAAATGCGGATAAGTTATACCGCTTGAGACAACGAATCAGACTTGTAAACAAACGAGCATATGTTGATATCGTGTGACATTGGGACAAAAACAAGAAGAATTCAAACGAAACTTGTTCTTTTTTTTTACTTTCGAAATTGTTCTTGCTATATCAATGCAACAAAATTAATGACGGAATTTTGATTTTTTTTTTTTTTTTTTGAACGAAATAAACGGAACGTTTTCCAATTTATCGATCTCTTTAAATGGATATGGCGCCGCGAGGAAGTTTGCTTACACGAAAAGCTCGTGCATCAAAACAATCCGACCCGCGAGGATGTGCGAAGCGTAACGCGACCTCGTTCAATGTCAACGGGCAATTCGCATTTACACGTTGGACGGCAATTTTATTCGAGCGATCCCTGTCGAGGTTTGTCTAACGTAAGAGGCGCGTTAGTATGTTTTGATTGTTATTGCGGAGGAGAACGCAGAAGCGGACAAAAAAAATTAACAACGTTGAAAAAGGGAGTTTGACATCTGCGCAGTACCGTATTACTTTACTTTGACGCAGTACCGTCACGCGTATGTGATGCCGAGACCTAACGCTCTGTTGTTAGTTGTGTTTCATCCCTTTTCTTGACAGTTACACCGGATTTCGTTATAAGTGCACATTAGTGATGTAAGATTCATAACAATTAACATAATTTTGATAAGTGTGTCATTAACATTTTATAAGCGACTGCCAAATTACGTTTAATTTTCAATAATCATTTCTTAAAAGATAATATCTTAAAATGATTTCTTATATATTTGTTAAAACAATTACATTTAAAATTATCTTGATGTTTACATTTTTTTTTGTTTTTGCTTTCTGCTTCTGTTTACATTCAAATTGCTTTTTCCAAAGTCAGATATTAATTGTTTATTTAGCAACCAAATGAATCAACTAAAAATTATTTTATTCAAAAACTAATCCTCAAATTATGCGAAACATTTTATCAACGCTTAAGCAATGCTTACTTCAAGTAACTGTAGTTTACCATATTGCACCAAAATTATTACACAATGATTGTTATTGTGCAATATTTGTATCGATTAATTTATATAATTATTGCGTAGAAATTCTATTTTCAATGTTTTTACAGTGTTATTTATATTATCTAATTGAATCTTAATATCTTCTTAAATAATTATTATACCAATCATTGACTCGACTTCACTTAAAACTTACATAGTTTCGTTTAATTGTATAATCGAAATTGATCTACTTGATTTAATATTAATAACATTTCTTGTGCTAATTAATTACTTTGCAAAAAACTACGTGTATACAACTGAATGTCAGTGACTGATAAGATTTTCTTTGAATTCACTTCTACTCCACTTTTAATTTAAAAACAAATTCAATTAAAAGAAAACATTTTAAAGTTTAAATATTTATCTTCTTTCAACATTTGACACTTTTTATCAATTATTAATTAATACAAACCTTACTCAATGAATGCAGACGTCAAACTTTAACCATAACAGCATTCCATACTATCATCATTCACTCATCCACAACCATTTGTCACGAGTCTAATTTGCAATCATCATTATCCTAGCAATACTTGCCACAATAAGAACAATCTCAAAATATATTCAAATCAAAAGTTGGACTAGAAAAGAAGAGAAAAAACAACAAACAAACTCTCTTTGATTGCAGACAATTTGTCAGGTTGGTTAGCCTGATCTGCCGCAACCGTCAGCAGAAGGGGGGGATTAAATCAAAACAATCAAGATGGCGGACGCGAGCAATGAGGCAGCTTCGTCGAGCGGAGTGTCGGAGCCCGCGGCTTCGACGACCGCGCTGCGAGATGAGGCTGAAAAGAGCGAGGATTTTCTCGAGCCCGACAAGAAGCGTCGCAAATTTGCGCGAGGCGACGGCAAGCTCGAACAAAAACTGGAGCATCGCTTGGGTGGGATCCTCTGTTGCGCCGTCTGTCTTGACCTGCCAAGGGCGGCCGTCTATCAGGTAAGTTGCCACTAATTTCAATCAATTCTTTTCCAGGATTGATGTCCCTTTTCTAACATCCAACTACCTTGTCGGAGGTTCTCAGAAAATAGCCGAATAATTTGGACTAGCAAGTTCCTACTGTAACCCGGGCCTATGGGCATGAGTTTGTGTCGTGGTAATTGTAACTATACATATAAACTTAATGTCTATGTAATGTGTACAATATCGATGACTGTTTATGACTTACGTGTATGGTTGTCTAATAGTTTATCTTCATTTTTGTTTTCATTCAGTATATGCGAGTGTTATTTCTGACAGATTTTTTTTCATATCAACATTAAAACACATTAAATGAATTGGTATTAATATTTAGTTGTGTAACAATTAAAGGATTAATTTTATTATTTAAAACTGTTTGTTAATTAAAAGAAGAAAAATCAAGTTTAATTCAGAATGAAATTGAGTATTTTTATATTTAATAATGTTTGTTTATGTTGATGACTTTGATTTTTAATTTTTGTCAGCTTTGCAATGTACAAATCTACGAATTTAAAGTAACGAGATGAAACAAATTAGAAATATAGATTAGTCATGATCCTTCACATTTAACTTGGATTATGCAAATTTCTTGTCCATGTTTGCCAATATGTGCAAGTGCAGTCGCAAGAGAATTATATAACTATGCATGTTTTGTTGCACAAAAAAAGGTGTGAATTTTGTACAAATCAATTTAAGATTGATTCTATTTAGTGATTGAATGGGAAGTATAAAGTATTATGCAATGCATTTCAGGTAAGTTTGTTTCAATTTGTTTTACTTTTAATTACAAATCGCACAAGTCTTTTTCTGGTGGCAAATATTACTAAGGTATGAATTTTAAATGGGATTGTACAATCTAATTTTTCTTAATAATTAATGTTGGTAAAATTTGAATAAAAACTTGTACTAGGCGTTGACTGGTAATAGAAGATTAGATAAATAATATTGTTAACTAATTTAAACAATGCATTTAATTTGTGTCAATAATTTACTAATTTTTGTGTAATAATTATTTTACTATTAAAATTAACCTTATACAAATTACACAAACTCATGTCCGTCGCATATAATTAAAATTAAACAAACAAATAAAACGTAATATTTATTTTGCAAGTGGAATTGATTATTTTTGGGTTAAATCAAATAGTTTATAAATACTTTTTAAGAATTAATTATAAGATTGTTATATATATATATATAGATATTTATATATAGTATATAAATATACTATATAAATAAACTATATAAAATAAATATATAGATAAATATATAGATAAATATAGATAGATATATATAGATAGCAAATAAAAAGACAATACATTTATTAATGTATTTTTAATTATTTTATGAACAAAAGTGTATATTGAGTGGTTTATCAATGAAAATTAATTAATATGAAAATTATGCTTATAAAACATACTGCTAAAAGATATATAAAAATATGTCTCCTGTCATAATCATGTTTAAAAGGTAGGTATTTACAGACCTTTTTTTATTATTATTTATTTATTTATAATAAATCATTATGTATTTTATGTTATCATTAAAGTAATTCTTCTAAAAATGTTCTAATTCTTTTAAAAAATCTTATCAATTCCTCGAATGTGTACTCAGTTTGATACAAAAATTAAATAAGAATCATTTCAATTAACGCTTTCCCAATGAAAATGAACAGACAAGTGTATGCTATAAGATTACTTGTGTAATGGAACCAATGCGACAATTGTTAGACGTACACGCCTATTAATGTAACTAACCAGGTTGTACATATATACATATATGTACATATATAAGACAATTTTGTTTTTGACACCACTGACAGCCAGCTGACAATTAGAATACAGGTCGGGAGAGTGTTAAATTAAGTTGAAAGATGAGTGTTAGAATAGCGATATTTTGTGTTAACATACAAACTAAAATTCTTACTATTGTAAGGATTGAGTTTCTTTAAAGTGAAGAATAATTTATAAATTTGTTGCGTGCTTTTCAACTGTGTAAACTTTTATATTTATAAACTTTGTAAGTTTTTTTTAATGTTTAAATAATGTTAGTTTTGTATCAATTGGCCATACATTATACGCAAAAAAAATATTGTAGTTTATACACTTTTAATCACATTTAACAAATTTATATACAACTATATTATATATGAACACATACAATGATGAATTTATAATCACATCGTAATTAATGCGTGTCAGTGTCCGACACACGTTGCGTGTCGCGCGAGAGTGAGAGTGAGAGCGAAAGTGAAGATGCCGCATTGTATCAAATGTAAAGAAAGAAGACAAGTTTTAATCAAATAAACGAAATTAATGATAATCCACGAGGTTATTTTGCATTCAACAATCCATCGGTTCACTTCTTTTCCCCCTCAATTCCCTATACCCTTACATCAAAAATGAAATCAACAAATAAATTGGAAATAAAGGAATTTTATACACATAAAAAAGAAAGGAAGCAAACCATGAAATTATAATAATCCTATCCTTGCGATTTTGTGTTTCAGGTTTTTTAAATCTTCAAAATAATGGTAAAGAGTATGACATTGCTTGGCTATTCTAAGTTCCTTTTTTTTAAAAAAAAAAAAAAAAAAAAAAAAAAAAAAAAGAACAAAGCAATTGATAAAGTTTCATAGAAAGAGTAACGTCCCAAGATCAGTTGATTTTACCCAATAGGATTTGTCAAAGCGTAAAGATTGCTTACTTAAAATTAAGTAATTTGTGCAAAATTAATTTTGGCGGTGTTACTTTTTCTGATAACTACTAACAGAAAGATGCGTTATTTGTCCAGCTTTGTGAGATAACATTAAGAATGTCACATTGATGTTCACAGTGCACGAATGGACACTTGATGTGTGCCGGTTGCTTCACTCACGTTTTGGCTGACGCGAGACTGCGGGACGAGATGGCTACTTGTCCCAACTGCAGAATCGAAATCAGCAAGACGTCCGCGTCGCGCAATTTGGCCGTTGAAAAGGCCGTTTCAGAGTTGCCAGCCGAATGCCAGTATTGCGCTAAGGAATTTCCGCGTAATTCTTTGGAACGCCATGAAGACGCAATGTGCGATGAAAGGTGAACCAACTAATTTGTTTTATATTAGTACAATTAAGTAAAATAATATACAGCAGGGAAGGAAATTTATTGTTGTAACACGTGCATCGAAACTGCCTTATTTCCGTCCTATAGAAGACTAGCTGATTATAGACGAGGACGGGAACTAGTTCCCTTGCTAGTTCCCGCCCTAGGGCGGAAAAAGACTAGTTTCTGTTATAATAGTATAACAGCTGGTTTCCAAACAGAATGGAAACAGGGCACTCTCCTTACACTTGTTACAAACATACAAGGGATGCAAGCGAGAGCCTTCGTCTCGCGCGGCCAACTTCACACTCGTACATATTCGTTATCGTTCCATCCTTGCTGCATAATATACTATTTAAAAAAAAAAAAAAACAATTCTTTGTTATTTTCAATTTTTTTTACTATAAAACCAATGTTTTTGGTATTTACTAACGCCAAACATAAAAAGACTATGAGTAGTTAATGTTTAATTCACTAATTGGTAGAAATAAAATTGGCCCTAAAATATCATACTTACATTCATATATGTAAAGTTATTATTTTAAAGACAAATTTTAATTTATGAAGAAAAAACACACTTTTACTATAGAATGGTAACTTCGTGATGCAGTGGCTAGAAATATTTAAGCTACTGCCCGATGCATGTATGAACATTTGCAAAAACATTGTTCATTTAACAAATTAAATTTTAATTTAAAATTATTTAATAAATAAACAGGACGAAAGTAATTATAATTGTTGAATTTGAATGTTCAACTTTAAAGTTAACAAATTTAGGTTTCAGTTCAAAAGATTTAAAAGATTTCCTTTGGAAATCGACAATTTTTATCAAATCAAGAATGATGCTTTTTCCCCCCGAAAGTGATACTCTTTTAAAACAATTTCGCCATTGTTAGTCGTTTTTGTGACAACACTAACCTTGTTACTGGTTATTTCTTATTTGCTTTTGGTCATTGGTCAGGGAGCCTGGTAACTTTTGTAATAACATGACGAACTCGGACACATAAACGCGCACACGCACACACGGATCAACGGCCGAATCGAACTCGAACACACCGAAACGATCACGTTGAATTCGCGACTTGGACTGACTGCTATGGGGTGCAAAGGGGGCCGAGCTCGCGATTAGAAAAAGAAATTAATTGGTGGGCCAAGCGCGAATGATAGTAAACAACAAAATAAACAAATGTAAATAAAGGCAAACACTTTGTTTTTACTCTGAGCCAATACACGGTTTTTCTCAGAATTCGACTGCAAGCAAACCAACGGTCATTCTAGGAAACGGCTTTTATTTTTATTATATTTGTTTTTAAAACTTCTACTTTTTTTACTTCATATTATTTTCTCTTCTAATATAAATTGGCATTTTTATAACTTTTACGATTGATACTTATTATATTCATTAATTATATAAATGTATAATTTATTTATATATAATTATAAATTCATGTATATAAAATTGTTACTGTAGAGACGAGTACATGATGTATGTATTAACATTTGCAAAAACATTGTGCATTTAACAAATTAAATTTTAATTTAGGGTTATTTAATAAATAAGCAGAACGAAAGTAATTGTAATTATTGAATTTGAATGTTCAACTTTAAAATTACAAAATTTAGGTTTTAGTTGAAGATTTTCCTTTGGACAATCGATAATTTTTATCGAACCAAGGATGATGCTTTGTTTCCGCGAAAATGATACTCTTTTAAAAAATATTAAAATTATTCTAATGTCCATGATATCTTTATGATATATACCGTTAATTAAATGTATTACAATGAAAACTATGTTGCAAACATTCGTGAGAATTCGGACTGTTAGAGCGTTAGAGGGAGTGCGAAGAGGACCGAGCTAGCAATTCTGACTTACTAGAATGGGAGGGAGGCGACTGAGCTCGCGATTGGACAACTGACTAGGGTGAGCGGGAGGTAGGCCGAGCTTGTGCGGGGATCAAAACAAACTACACAAATACCGTTTGTTTTTACTCTGGGCAAAAACAATGTTTTTTTCAGAAATCATCAACAAACGAAAGGTCATTCTGGAAAGTGGCTTATTTTTATTACGTTTATTTTTAAAACTTTCTTAACGAAAATAATTTTTATTTTTAATGTATATACTTGTGACGCTTTATATTATAATTCTTTATTTCCTTATATTATTTTTGTTACATAATATAAAATAATAATTTTTTAATAACTTTTATAATTAATATTTGTGTAATTAATTTAATTATTGTAAAAGTCTATCATTTACTTATTTGTGCTTATTACTGTTATTTAAAATTATATTAATTTTGTTATCATTGTTTATTCTTTTTTATTTTTGTTATTTTAAAACTTTTCATAGATTTCTTTAATAAATTAAAAATTCATTATTCATAGTCATATTATAAAAATTATAATTAATCAAGAATTACAGTAGCGCCGTTTGTAATTTGTGCTTGTACTATATTATCAAATGAGATGATAATGTAGGGTTTCTGTATTGTTTTATCGGAGGGGCAATTTTTATTTATTTTAAGTTAAATAAAAGTCGTAATAAGAATAATTCATTTACTACACACATCCTTTATATGATTTTTATTTGATTTTAAATAAAAAGAACTGGAATCATTGCATGGTAGCTGTTATATATAATACTATAATATTATACATATATACATGCGCAGAAATTCACAAAACAAACGATTTAACATAAATTTGTAAATGAATAGAAATGGTAAGTTTTACGCAGTAATGGTTTTTAAATAAAATTCAAGCAAATAGAGATAAATCTTTTATGAATTAATTTTTAATTAATTTACAATGGTTCAAACATTTTCAAACAAAGTGATTTAAATTGGAATATTATTACCGGGGTTAATTTTTATATAAATTTTATCGGGATCTTTATATTTTGTTACACTTGTGATGTCAATGTTTATATGTTTGAAACATTTTAAGTGAAATCTATAATTTGTCAAATATAATTGCTTGGTATGAATGAATGAGTGATTTATTTACTTGAATTTATCTTAATATTGATATTAAAGTAAAAACACCAGATGTAATTATATACAGTAACTTTAATTTTAGAATAACAAGCTGCAAGTACAGTAGAATTGGTTGCCCTTGGCGAGGTCCAAATCATGAGAGCGTGGAGCACGAAGCCCACTGCGTACATCCACATCGCACAGGTGCAGATGTTATGGAAGCCTTACGTGATATTGATGCTAGAACCCTTGAAGAGCGCCGTTTTTATGACAACGTCTTTGATCTCTTGTCTTACGAGAAGATTACTTTCAGTGGTTTGTACTCAAACGCAAATTTTTCATTCACTCAGTGCACTGGACTTTTTGTGTAAATCTATTATAAAATCAACCACATTGTGAATTTAACGCCTTAAAACGTTTGAAATAAATAATAATTTTATTACTTGATAATGAAACAAAGTTATTACTTGGAAATGTTTCTTTTTTTATTTTTCATTTTTTTTTTGTACAAAACTTATCCGGGCGAAACCACGGAAATATCCTTTTCTAGACCTCCAACTGAAGCCATACCGCACCGACGAATTCGTACACAAACTGTTCTACGAAACCTCGCGCTTTAGCGCCTTTAATAACCAATGGGTGGTGAAGGCTAGAATAAACAACAGCCAGCGTGATCCTACCCAGAGTTCGGAACGCGACATGACTTATCAGGTCTCGGCTTTTTTTAAACTTTCATTCTTAGTAAACTGAATTGAAACAGAAACTGTATTAAATATAAAACTTGAATATTGTTAGTATTTTTAACAAATTACAAATGTTGGCGAGTAATTGAAATGAATATGTTTATAGTTAATTTTGAAGACAAAATCCACGTGCCCGATTCCGATGCATTACTTGATTCTGAAGGGACCATACGGTGACATGAAGGTTCATCCGAGGATTCACAGATTCGACTTCACTGACCAAGAAAATGAGAGTCCCTATTTACCCCTACCTCTACCAGATACCGCCGAGTGTAATCGACTCCTTGCTGCGAAGGCTATTAACTTCCGGTAATAAAACACATTCTACTTACAGTTAGGAAAACCTTTATCCTTTATTCTGCCTCCATTATTTTACCAAGTAACAACATAATCGGGATATTGAATTAAGCTTGCCTTAGTAAAGAAAAGATATCCATTTAATAAAATTCAAAAGCAATTTCTTTTCATAAATCTATATATGAATAATCTGTTATGTACTTCTGTTTAAAATTTGCAACTTAATTTGATAAAAAATGAATTTTTGCACTAAAAGGTGTTTTAAAAAGGTAAATTAGAAAGTTGGGTAAAGGGAGATTTTGTTTGTTTGCAGATTAATCATGTTTGTGGCTTCAAAGTAAACTGGGAAGTAAATTATCGGCGGTATTGGAATCCTTTGATACACATCTCACAGCCCTAAAGAAGTTTTCATCAAAAACATAGTTTTAGACATTATAATTAAATAATCATTAAATGACACTGAGAGTAAATGGATAATATAAAGTAATTTTTGAAATGTTAAGAGAACACGAAAAAAAGGGAGAAGGAACAGGCGGAGGTTCTCTTTTCTGTCTCCTGTAGTAAACTTAGCTTTAAATCTTCAATATTAAATCCCCAATAGAGGCATATCTTAGTTGCTATTTTTCACTCACGGAAATTAATTGATTGAATTTGAGGAAGAATGAACATTAGTGATTAAGTTAAGAGAGATTCGGTTAAACATTTTAGGTGAGTTGATGTTTATAACACCAATAAAAATTGCAATGGAATTTAAAAATAAGCAAGATGGGATTATAGGCTATCAATTCTTAATTTAAAAAAGACATGTAAATGCCATTTTAGTGTAGCTTTTTTCAAATATTTCATGTTTTTAACATTTTAAAAACAGAAAGATTCTCAAGTAGTATAAAGATTTAATTAAATTCTATTATTAATTTTATTTATTAAATTTCTTAATGGCATATATTTCGTGAAACTAGTCAAATTGACTTTTATTTTTACAAAATATTATTGAATGTCATAAAAAATTTATAATTATTAATGTTATTTAATTAATTTCTTTACTTAAAACTGTCTTAATTATAGTTGCATTTAAATTCAAAACCATGATCGAATACTGATTCTGTTTTTATTGGATTCTCGTCATTTTTAAATGTTAATTCTTACTACATTTATTAGATTCATTCTTCCTCAACGCAGGACAAAGATGAAATATCGTTTTAGTTGATTTTTGATTATATTAGATTGAGCGTTTATTTTATACGGAAAGTTTATTATATATTCTCTTGGCGAAGAGATGAAATTTAGAACATTTTATATTCCTTAAATTATGTAATAACAAAGAATTCTTACTATTAAGACCTACTGATGCACTAGACGATTTTAATGATTCACTAGAAGTCAAATTTTGGAATGAAGAGAAAATGAAACCAATTAAATATAAATAAATATATATATATATGTATAGTGTTAGCGTTGCTGACATAAAAGAAATCCACAAAATTACACAAAATAAAATGATTTATTTTTAAATAAAAATACAAATGGTCGTTCGAGACGCCAACCACGGCGCAACTACTAACTCGTTTTTGTTACTTCACCTTCAGGATTAAATATTTGGCGCGAACAATAGTATAAATATATATGTTAATGTAATTATAGAAAAGTCTGAATTTATTGTGATCTGTTGAATTGATTAAAATATTTTCCCTGACCATCAAGAATCGAGCATTTGTCATTGAAAATTTGAAACGAACTTATCAACATAAGTTTTCAAGACCAAAATGAGAAATCATTTTCATTTCGATGTAATCACATGTAAATAAAAGAACCGTGTAGCTTGCAAGATTTTTTTCTCATTATCGGGTTAATGCTTAGGTTCTTGCGTGATCTGTAAATACGTTACGTATTGCGTATATAATGTAAAATCTCTAAACACACAGAGCATTGTAATCACATAGATCTAAATAAATTTATTTACAACTATATAATTAGGATTTTTTATCTTTGCCTTTCAAATTAAACTATACTTGAAAATTTATCTTTACATTTTATTTCTATAACAACTTATTAAATATTCTACATAAACTCACAAATCATTTGAACACTTTCTTAAAGTAATGTAAGTATTTATAAAACGTCATTCTAATTGTGAACTCGAATATAATTTTTCTTAGTTATCAAAACGAAAAGCAATACCCGTTAAATAGTATTGTTTGTAAAGAAACATACACGAAAAAAAAAAAATTCATTTAAACTGTATAAAACTATGTTATAGCAACAAAACGTATGATGCTAGTGATAATCATGAGCCTTTACTGGTCAAATTTGACGTAAATATTATGCCTAAAATGGTGCGCAGTTGAGTAGCACATTCAAATTTATATTTGCAGTGAATTATTTTTTTTCATGTATAGCGTTTAATCTCTGACAATTAAATTATCACATTCATTCTCTAGATACCCTAATAAAAATGAAACATCTAGCCTCTATAAGAATGTACACATTTCACTCGATTCAGATTTTAGAGCTATTCATATTTCAAATAGAGTAGTTATATGTTTGATTTTTAAGAGGATTTCTCTTGTTTTAAAATTTATTTTCTAGCAACTATCTTTTACAAATGGTCTTATAATTCAGCTAAATTAATAAATGTGTTATTGGGTCTGGTACCATTTGTTGTACTGTTAATTTCAGGAAAAATTAAAGGATTGAGCGTACTGTTTTCATGGGAACAAATGCTGTATCTCCGGTTTCTAGGAGTCGGAGGTCGGGGGTCTGGTTCAGTACATCCTAATAACCAAAAGGTCGTCAATTTTCCTTTTCCCTTGAGTTCTACTTCTCCTCGTAATTCCAATTCAAAAGTACCGTATTTGTCCAGGATAGCTTTTGTTGCTTCTGTTGTGTGGATTTTTAAAGCTAAAATCAGAGAAAAAGTCCTTTGCTAAAGGAGAAATGAATTTTAATAAAAAACTATTTCAAATCCGAAAATTTGTTAAATGATGTATATATCATTTTTTAAGTTCCGTTACAATTCCAAATAAATACATTTCAATATTATTTAACAAAAAAAGAAAGTCAATTATAGACTTACGAAGTCCTGAAGACTCCATCCTAGAGGCAGTATTAACAGTGTCTCCGAAAAGGCAGTAATGGGGCATTTTTTGACCAATAACTCCAGCGCAAACTGGACCACTGTGGACGCCAATTCGGACACTTAACTGAGAATCTTGCTTGTGCATTATGGTGAACGATTTGACAGCATCTAAGATAGCCAATGCCATGAGACCTATTTCTCTGGCATGTTCATCACCATTTCTTTCAGGAAGTCCTGATACCACCATGTATGCATCTCCTATTGTTTCTACCTATAATTATAATTTCAAATCAAAAATAAGTGTTTCAAATGATCGATTCGAATAAGTGTTATAAGAACACGATCTTAATGACCTTGAAAGATAATAATTAAATTTATGAAAATAAGCAGATATTATTTTATTACGTTTACCTTATAAACATCATAAAATCCTATTATTCTATCGAAAGTACTATAGAGATCATTTAGAAAATCTACAACTTCCATCGGTGTACTTTGGGCACACAATGCGGTAAATCCAACGATGTCACTGAAGTAAATTGTCACACACTCAAATTGTTCCGGTTGCACCAATTCTCCGGCCATCAACTGACAAGCTACTTGCCTTTAAAATGTATAACCATTGACTAATTGAATTCAGAAAATAAATAAAGAAATATTATTCGCACCTTGGAAGAACCTGGTACAATAATTCCTCGCTTCTGCGTTTTTCCAAACTTAGCTGCTCGGTTTTTTCTTCGACCAGTGCCTCCAAGTTGTTAGCATACTGCTCCATTCTTCTCAGCAGATCGTCCATCAAGTTTTCACAATAGCTCCTGTCAAGTGCATGCTTTTGATAAATGATGTTATCTTGAAAATTAATCGGTTATATAAGAAATGTGCGTACTTCATAATTCCCCTTATCGTGCTCCTGATACTTGGAAATGACGGTCTTTCTTCTGGGATTTCGTTCCAGCACTTCTCCATTAATGACAAGATATCCGCGGGGCAATCTCTCGGCGTGACTTCAGGCCTAAAGGGCGGATTTTCCGAAGCTGACACGTGCGCAACGATCTTAAAAAGTTTACTAAAGTCACGTATTTCTGTTTAAGGATGGGAAGTGATGATAATAATCATTATCTACTCACTTCCTGCGCGCTCATGCTACTCTTTGCAACTTCATACGGACCGCCACGAACGACAATCTCCTCCAATATTATCCCAAAGCTGTAGACATCTCCTTTTTGACTCGCCGCACTGCCTGGAGTTACTGTTAGGGGTATCAGTTCAGGAGCTATCCAAAGTAATTCTAAGAAACATAATCAGTGTGTTTACTTTAAGTTAACCTTTTACTTTAATTTACCTGCAAATTTTATTTATAATATAAAATATATTTACTCTAATAAAAGTATCCTTCTCCTGGTATAAAAAAAGGTCTATGAATTAAATGAAATAAAATCTGTCGAAAGAATTTTACGATTGAATTTAATAAATAATACAACTTAATAGTTGATGTTTATATTAAATGTAACAATAGTTATTTTAAAATACCATACTATTATAATATGTTTCGTCAATAATTAATTCCGAGGGCGTTGTTAACGTCTTCAATCCAAAATCTGAAATTTTCAGCACGAAACGCCCATCGATGAGACAATTGCACGAACGTAGTTTCCCGTGAACTGATACTTCGCTTGCATGTAAATATGCCATTCCCTGTAATAATTCACAAAAAGTTTATTAACACAGTCACATTGATTAACATTCCATCTCGTACCTTGACAATGTCATGAATCAATGACATTCTAAAATTCCAGTCCAACTTGATAGCTTCATTTTCAAGGACATCTTTTAATGAACCTTTTGGACAGTATTCTGTTAGAATTAGAACTGTTGGTGATGGAGTACAAAGACATGCACCTACGAATCTTAAAATAAAACAATTAATACGTTTAAAATGTGCTTTATTATCAATCAAATAAGGCAATTATTATTCACATATTTATAATATTATTTTATTTATTATAATAAGATTATTTAATTATGTATCTTATATAATTACCTGACAGTGTTTTCTGAAGTAACATCCCTGACCTGCTTAATTTCCCAGAGAAGTTTTTTTGTGACATCAACAACTTTTTTCTTCGTAATTTTTTTAATGGCTACCCTTTCTCCTTTATATATGCCTATAGTTGTAAATACAATAGATGGTGGAAGAGAATCACAACTGCCTTGTGAACCACGTCTTGTTCGTTGCTCTAAACCATAATTCTAAACAATTTCAAATTTTTGTAATTTTTTAATTTTAAAAGAAATAATCGTTTATTTATTATTTATCATAAAGAAAAGTGGTTACACTATTTCATCTTAACGTAAATATTGAAATATTCCTAATTTGTTTTAGACTAAAATGATACAAATATCTTATTTACAATATTTTAGTATACTCACATTGACGTCCGATATGACTTGATGCAAATTAATTTTGGAGGAAAATGGCCTGCCAACCTCCAAAAGCAATTCCTCTGGTCTGATCCTCCATGACATATTATTTAAGTCTGCCGAGAGTCTAAGATGTCTTTTACGTGAACAACAAAAGTTATCTCATCAGGGAAGAAATTTTTTTATATTATAACCAAAGTGCTATGAAAATAATTCATGCTTTATGTACCGGTAAAGTACGCAGGCAGCTGCAACGGTGGCTATCAAAAAAACGACCAACGCGAGACCGGAGTAAGCGACGAAGGTATAAGTCTCTGTTCTCGATGTGCAACTCGGGTCATTACCTAAAAAACCACACTCGGGAACGTCCCTCGGAGGGCCTTCTCTCCCTCCCGGCCAATGCAATTTCTTCCCGGGCACTGAACTGTACTGACTATTCTGACCCAGATAATGTGCCACCACTTCAAATCTGCAAATGAAATTGTTAGCACTATCATCACTGTTATTTTCCTACGTCAATTTATTCGCGCCATTAAAATAAATTAATCTTTTAGTGTATATTAAATTTTATGAACTGAAATATACAAATTCATTGTTGTATGTTATTCAGATATATATACTACACATAGTTTTTACATTAATTTAACAATATTGAATAATTCTACAAATGAATTGTATATTAAATAAGTTTATTAATAATATTTTAAGTTGTAAGTATACAACTACTCTTTAAAATACCCTCATTACTCTTTAAAGTTTTCACTTTAATTTCTTTAATTCCTAAATTTTTAATTTCAAATGAAAAATGTTATATATTATAGACCAAAGTCCTACTAATAGTTACTCTTCTGATTTTTCTAGGAATCTTCTTAATTATAATTTAAACAAGAAATTTATAATAACATAAATTGTTTGAATACTGCATGATTAATATGTGTATTCATGATATTGATTAACAATTGTTAAGAGACCTTCCTGTAATTGGATCCAAGTCAAGAATACTGTAATCAGCGTCCCTGTCACCATTATCGTCGATCCTGACGTGGCCCGTGATGCCGATGAAGTCTCTATCCCACATTTTTCTGGTGATAGCAGTGCCATTGTGTATGTCCCCTTCATTTGATAACGTTTCATTTAACGCCATCCCCAATAAATAAACCCCGTCGTAAAAAGCACCGATGAAAAAGTTGACCTTCGAAAAGCATAATTGGCGGTGTGTCATTTATATTAAATCATGGTTTAAAATGTCAGTGCAAACACTTCACGAAAGGATGCTCTTTCTCATCACGTTCAGAAACGATAAGCGCGAGAAAGAAATGATGTATGACATTTTAATGCATTTCCTTATGTAAGCTGCGTTATGCAAGACGAAGCGAAAATAAATCTTGAATATTTATCGTTTTTTCCACTGGAACTATACAATGCTTTTACATTTTAAAATATCAAGCTTTTACAATTTTTTTCCTTTTTCTTGTAAAAATATTTTTTTTTTGAATCTAATAACAGTATTTGGCATAAAATATAGACTGTTTAATATTTTTACCACTAGATAAATCTCTCGATTTACATTTCATATAATTCAACTTTTAATAATTCCAATTTTAATCTAGAATAATAAGTACTTTTCTTTCTTACTTCTTCGCCATCGGAAAATGTATAATTATAATCACTCTGCGCTCTCAATTTGACTTTGTCAGCAAAATCCTGATACCTAGGACTGGTTGGTTGTAGCAGTGAAACACGTAAAAGAGCTTCATATGCCTTCCGGGCATTCATGTCATCCTCATCGTTCATAGCCCAATCGTGATCACCCCAATAAGAGCCCTGTAAAATACCAAACAATTTCAATTAGCTCAACCATTAAACAAGGTTCGACGGCACATTAATATACACGGATCATTGCAAGCACTATAAAAGATAATACAACACACTGATAACAATGAGTATTCAGGGGTGTAATACTTGAAAAATTTCAACGTCAAGGAAAGCCCAGTCGCCTCGAGTCATTCCCAAGGCGTGCGCTGCCAGCATAAATTTTCTAACTAGTGTTCCGCGGACACTCAATATCACCACTACAAAAAGTAGAAAGAAAAAAAAGTTACTAATAAGATTACCAGCTGTTAATGTTGTTCTTTTCTATATACATACATAAAAAGAAAAATAGTAGAAATATAAGAATTTTTCCATTTTTTAGGTGTACAACAATTTTTTCTAGTAATATATAACATTTAATAAATTATATCATAAATTTATGTTATTAAACTTAATATTTTGTTAAATATTGCAAAATTATTTAATAATCCTTAACGTTTTGTGACACGCAATTATGAAATGCATTTCAAATTTGCGCGCCTCTTACTTAATGAAGCCCGAGCGCGCATGCTCGTGCAAAGTCCTTGGCATCTTTGCACCACTGCGCCACCATTCGGTGTACTGCATGTATAGGCAAATGTTTATAGTGGTTTATAGTCGATCAGACCGCCATTTCGATAAGAAGGCTTTAAGTTTGTGTAATTTGTGTTATTTAATCCTTCTTCGCAGTCCCATTATGCTGATTTGTCGATACAGTACGGTTCAAAATACTTGAATAGGAATATAATAGCAAGTTCAAGAAGTTTTAAATATTTGAAGAATTAAGGTAAATTAATCATCGCTAGATTGAAATGTCGAATCTTCTTTGTTTCGTCTTATTCTTTTTACATCTTACTGCTTCAATAAGAACTTAAAAAAATCTCATTTTGTAAATCATGTTCCTAATTTGAATATTAGTTTTTCTATAGTTTTTTATATCTTAAAGTATCTGTGTTTAACGATCGTATATAATTGTACTTTCGATAATTTTTTTAACAATATCTTATAAATATTTCTTGTTTTTTGTAATTATTTTTTTTTTCTCGTAATTTTATAATGATCATATAATATAAACCAGTGCGCATGTCTCGATAGAAACGGTAGAAAAGTTTTAAAAATAAGTCCCTTCCAAGAATGACTATTTGTTTGTTTGCTATCGATTTCTGAGAATAACCTTGTATTGGCCCAGTGTACTTTACATTTTTATGAATTTTCGACAGCTGAATAATTGAAATATTATTTGAAAAAGCTGTATTAATGAATTCTCATGAAAAGTTCGCAAACATTGTTTGCGTTGTAATACATGTAAACGACTTTTAATTTTTTGGTTATAATATTCATAAGGATTTATAAGAGCAGTTTTTTTTTAAATACCTGCACCTATAAACCCGAATGGATATATATTAAATGTAAAACCTGATACCTTGAAGATTGGAGTAATTGCAATATTTATTTAAAATGGTATTTTCAGGGGAAAAAGCATCATCCTTGGTTTAACAAAATTAGTTGATTTCCAAGGGTACCCTAACTTATGAACTGAAACCTAAATTTTTTTTTTTTAATTTTACAACGTAACGTATGCATATTGTACCAGCTTAAATGTTTCTGCTTGCTGCATCACTAAATTGCCATTGCAGAAAAGTATTCTTTTTCGTTGATAAATTAATATTTGTTTTTCTTCTTCTAGTAAACAGAGGAATTGTATCTTTATGAAATTTATGCATGTAAATGCTACCTTAATTTATGGACAAACGACAGTTATAAAACTGCTGATTATTATTAAATTAAAGGATAAATATGCATTGTTTTTGGACCTCAGCATAAAGGAGAAACAGTTTTTCTGGATTACACAAGAAACGTACAACTTCCTCTGGCTTCAATCTTATAAGTTAGATGCACACGGATTTTTGCCACGTGTGATAAGTTCATAAATTATAAAACAATGAAAACCCTGTGCAAGTGAGAAGCAGTAGCACGAATGTTTTAGGGCTGTAACTGATACATATGTTTTCGTAGATAGGGATTGCCTATCTCCAGTGCTGGATGGCGCAGTGGCCCATTTATAAGCTGTTGTTACAATGCTTTGACATAATGCTTCAACCTCGCTAAAGTATTTTCGGTTGGTCAAAGGAACTTGAATTGAAACAATAGTGATGATAATAATGATAAAGACAATAATTGTCTGTATTATTGTTCTCATTTATTATTGCGCGTTGTGACACGGTTATGTTAATTGAACTATAATTTATCGTAATTTCGTTTGCGTATCTTTTGTGGCGGTAACGCGAAAATTGCGACTCACCCTCGCTTGTTGGCTACGTATACGTATAAATTACCTCTCGCGTACATACTCGCGTCTCGCAGATAAAAATGATAGGGCTCCTGCTGCGAGTTACCGTCCAACTCCCTGACGAATTTAAGGAGACCTTCCTTGCGCAATCCGTACTCGAGATTCTTTCCCACCGTTAGGGAAAACAAATCCGATCTGTCCACAATCAGAGCCACGTGGGACCATCCGAATTCTTTGAACACGCTGGAGAAGACGAGTCGTAGACGACATTGGCAGTAGGACATGCGCGTCAGGGTTGGGTACCGGCTTTTGTCTTTGAATATGCCCTACAAATATGACAGTCAATCGTTGTTTTAAATTCATTTTAACTGCCACTTTAACGCTGACTCAAATACGCGCACCGGGAGAAATTGATTAATAATTGTGCTTCTTTATTTTACAATAATTTGTTAGATCAATCAAGTTGGTTTTTTTTTAATTTATTGTTTTTCATAAAATAACATTAGTGTAAAAATGTTTGAATTCAGCAATGAATCATTTTGAAAGCAGATGTTATGTATTCCTTTTACTTATACATTATATTCTAAATTGAATTTGTTGTCTTTCAAGCTGTTATTTTGTTATTGTTTTTTTTTTTTTAATTTTCATCATTCATATTTTAAATTGATTGATTTAAATTTTTTTCCATCCATTAAAATATAAAACTAATAAAATCTGAATGAAAATAACGTTACTAAAGTTCTAATTGATATAATTTATTGAACAATGATTCATTTCATTCAAAAAGCTAAATCCTCGTTTCCATTTTATTTAATAGGAAAGAAAAATGTTCCATTATTTGTCTTGATTATACGCTGAATTCAAGATCTTGAACAAATTTAAGAAATTTGCACCGCTGAACTCATTATACAGGAAATTTCTCAAATACTCGAGAGAATGGTCGTTTTTCTTGTAATATTAAATTCCACCTAAATTAGCTTTTTTGCATTTAACTTTATAAGCATTCAATGTCCAATTTTATTATTATTTCCGTTACTTTTATTCATACAGATATGAATTAATTTGATGTCAATGTCGTCTGGCTAATAAGTCACTTGAAAAATCAATTTCCTTTAAAACTTTGAATATAAAGAATTATTCTTTAGGAAGGTTAATATTTCTCCTTTGGATATTCTAAGGAGATTATTTAAAGTGAATTAAATTCAATAAAGTGGCCCAACTGCGTTTTAAATCATTCTTGTTTTCATTCGTTTCAAAACAGAATGCCTTTGAAAGCTGATGCACTGGTGAATGAAACGCGTTCAATGTTGATAAAAGACAATTATTCTACCAGAATTTGAGTCTTCAATTAAAAGTCAATTTAGGAAAGCGTCGTGTTGTATCTATTGACAACGACCCATCTCATTCTAAGCCGAATTAATGAAACAGCATTAATTAAGTGAATTATTCCTTAATTGTGTCTAATATATTATATTTTTTTATGATAGACTTATTTTTATATAAAAATTAGATTAATGACCTTGAAATTATAATTTTAATTAACTTGATTATAAATTGTTTTTATACAAAGATGTTCTTGGAACTTTTTTTTCATTTTTCCTATTTGTTCAAGAAGTATATTATTCTTATATA